>MU106228.1:148767-163973 GCA_012274485.2 Sinapis alba
TACATGGGAATTATTTCTAAGTTTTAACAATTAATTTTAGAAACCTCCATAAACTACCTAAATAAGTGGAATAACTACTAAGAAATCTCTATTCCCAAGAGAAATGGAGACAACAAAAGTTCCAAACCTCTTTGACCATCATCCTATGTCAGTGAATGATGCACCCATGCATTAAAACAAGATTTTCATTTTTTGAAAATTTCTCAAAATATGTGGGTTAACCCCTACGAAAATATTGAGTTTTGGATAAATCCTCTTTTTATTGAAATTTATATTCTTTGATGTTTTTAAAAAAATTATAAACACATACTAAACTTGTATTAATGTATTTCAAACCTTTTTTCATGGTACATGGAAATTATTTCTAAGTTTTAACAATTAATTTTAGAAAACTCCATAAACTACCTAAATAAGTGGAATAACTACTAAGATATCTCTTTTCCCAAGAGAAATTGAGACAACAAAAGTTTCAAACCTCTTTGACCATCATTCTATGTAAGTGAACGATGCAACCATACATTAAAACAAGATTTTTCATTTTTTTGAAAATTTCTCAAAATATGTGGGTTAACCCCTACGAAAATATTGGGTTTTGGGTAAATACTAATTTTATTGAAATTTATATTTTTTGGTGTTCTTAAAAAAATTAAAAACACATACTAAACTTGTATTAATGTATTTCAAACCTTTTTCATGGTACATGGGAATTATTTCTAAGTTTTAACAATTAATTTTAGAAAACTCCATAAACTACCTAAATAAGTGGAATAACTACTAAGAAATCTTTATTCCCAAGAGAAATGGAGACAACAAAAGTTCCAAACCTCTTTGACCATCATCCTATGTCAGTGAATGATGCACCCATGCATTAAAAAAAGATTTTCATATTTTTGAAAATTTCTCAAAATATGTGGGTTAACCCCTACGAAAATATTGATTTTTTGGTATATACTCTATATATTGAAATTTATATTCTTAGGTGTTTTTTAAAAATTTACAAACATATACTAAACTTGTAATAATGTATTTCAAACCTTTATTCAAGGTACATGAGAATTATTTCTAAGTTTTATAAATTATCTTTAGAAAACTCCATAAACTACCTAAATAAGTGGAATAACTACTAGGAAATCTCTTTTCCCAAGAGAAATGGAGATACCAAAAGTTCCAAACCTCTTTGACCACCATCCTATGTCAGTGAATGATGCACCCATGCATTAAAACAAGATTTTTGTTTTTTTGAAAATTTCTCAAAATATGTGGGTTAACCCCTACGAAAATATTGAGTTTTGGGTAAATACTCTTTTTATTGAAATTTATCTTCTTTGGTGTTTTTAAAAAATTTATAAACACATACTAAACTTGTATTAATGTATTTCAAACCTTTTTTCATGTTACATGGGAATTATTTCTAAGTTTTAACAATTAATTTTAGAAAACTCCATAAACAACCTAAATAAGTGGAATAACTACTAAGAAATCTCTTTTCCCAAGAGAAATGGAGACAACAAAAGTTTCAAACCTCTTTGACCATCATTCTATATAAGTGAACGATGCAACCATGCATTAAAACATGATTTTCATTTTTTTGAAAATTTCTCAAAATATGTGGGTTAACCCCTACGAAAATATTGATTTTTGGTTAAATACTCTTTTAATTGAAATTTATATTCTTTGGTGTTTTTAAAAAATTTATAAACACATACTAAACTTGTATTAATGTATTTCAAACTTTTTTCATGGTACATGGGAATTATTTCTAAGTTTTAACAATTAATTTTAGAAAACTCCATAAACTACCTAAATAAGTTGAATAACTACTAAGAAATCTCTATTCCCAAGAGAAATGGAGACAACAAAAGTTTCAAACCTCTTTGGCCATCATCCTATGTCAGTGAACGAGGCAACAATGCATTAAAACAAGATTTTCATTTTTTTGAAAATTTCTCAAAATATGTGGGTTAACCCCTACGAAAATATTGAGTTTTGGTTAAATACTCTTTTATTGAAATTTATATTCTTTGGTGTTCTTAAAAAAATTAAAAACACATACTAAACTTGTATTAATGTATTTCAAACATTTTTCATGGTACATGGGAATTATTAATACAAGTTTAGTATGTGTTTCTAAATTTTTTAAAAATTTCATTGGTGTTTTTAAAAAATTTATAAACACATACTAAACTTGTATTAATGTATTTTAAACCTTTTTCATGGTACATGGGAATTATTTCTAAGTTTTAACAATTAATTTTAGAAAACTCCATAAACTACCTAAATAAGTGGAATAACTACTAAGAAATCTTTTTTCCAAGAGAAATGGAGACAACAAAAGTTTCAAACCTCTTTGACCATCATTCTATGTAAGTGAACGATGCAACCATGCATTAAAACAAGATTTTCATTTTTTTGAAAATTTCTCAAAATATGTGGGTTAACCCCTACGAAAATATTGAGTTTTGGGTAAATACTATTTTTATTGAAAACTATATTCTTTGGTGTTCTTAAAAAAATTAAAAACACATACTAAACTTGTATTAATGTATTTCAAACATTTTTTCATGGTACATGGGAATTATTTCTAAGTTTTAACAATTAATTTTAGAAACCTCCATAAACTACCTAAATAAGTGGAATAACTACTAAGAAATCTCTATTCCCAAGAGAAATGGAGACAACAAAAGTTCCAAACCTCTTTGACCATCATCCTATGTCAGTGAATGATGCACCCATGCATTAAAACAAGATTTTCATTTTTTTGAAAATTTCTCAAAATATGTGGGTTAACCCCTACAAAAATATTGAGTTTTGGGTAAATCCTCATTTTATTGAAATTTATATTCTTTGGTGTTTTTAAAAAATTTATAAGCACATACTAAACTTGTATTAATGTATTTCAAACCTTTTTCATGTTACATGGGAATTATTTCTAAGTTTTAACAATTAATTTTAGAAAACTCCATAAACTACCTAAATAAGTGGAATAACTACTAAGAAATCTCTTTTCCCAAGAGAAATGGAGACAACAAAAGTTCCAAACATCTTTGACCATCATTCTATGTCAGTGAACGATGCACCCATGCATTAAAACAAGATTTTCATTTTTTTAAAAAAATCTCAAAATATGTGGGTTAACCCCTACGAAAATATTGAGTTTTGGGTAAATACTATTTTTATTGAAAACTATATTCTTTGGTGTTCTTAAAAAAATTAAAAACACATACTAAACTTGTATTAATGTATTTCAAACATTTTTTCATGGTACATGGGAATTATTTCTCAATTTTAACAATTAATTTTAGAAAACTCCATAAACTATCTAAATAAATGGAATAACTACTAAGATATCTCTATTCCCAAGAGAAATGGAGACAACAAAAGTTCCACACCTCTTTGACCATCATTCTATGTAAGTGAACGATGCAACCATGCATTAAAACAAGATTTTCATTTTTTTGAAAATTTCTCAAAATATGTGGGTTAACCCCTACGAAAATTTTGGGTTTTGGGTAAATACTATTTTTATTGAAATTTATATTCTTTGGTGTTTTTAAAAAATTTATAAACACATACTAAACTTGTATTAATGTATGTCAAACATTTTTCATGGTACATGGGAATTATTTCTAAGTTTTAACAATTAATTTTAGAAAACTCCATAAACTACCTAAATAAGTTGAATAACTACTAAGAAATCTCTATTCCCAAGAGAAATGGAGATAACAAAATTCCAAAGCTCTTTGACCATCATCCTATGTCAGTGAACGATGCACCCATGCATTAAAACAAGATTTTCATTTTTTAAAAAATTTCTCAAAATATGTGGGTTAACCCCTACGAAAATATTGATTTTTGGTTAAATACTCTTTTTATTGAAATTTATATTCTTTGGTGTTTTTAAAAAATTTATAAACACATACTAAACTTGTATTAATGTATTTCAAACCTTTTTCATGGTACATGGGAATTATTTCTAATTTTTAACAATTAATTTATGAAAACTTCTTAAACTACCTAAATAAGTGGAATAAGCACTAAGAAATCTCTATTCTCAAGAGAAATGGAGACAACAAAAGTTCCAAACCTCTTTGGCCATCATCCTATGTCAGTGAACGAGGCAACAATGCATTAAAACAAGATTTTCATTTTTTTGAAAATTTCTCAAAATATGTGGGTTAACCCCTACAAAAATATTGATTTTTCGGTATATACTCTATATATTGAAATTTATATTCTTAGGTGTTTTTTAAAAATTTATAAACACATACTAAACTTGTATTAATGTATTTCAAACCTTTTTTCATGGTACATCGGAATTATTTCTAAGTTTTAAAAATTACTTTTAGAAAACTCCATAAACTAACTAAATAAGTGGAATAACTACTAAGAAATCTCTATTCCTAAGAGAAATGGAGACAACAAAAGTTCCAAACCTCTTTGACCAACATTATATGTCAGTGAACAATGCACCCATGCATTAAAACAAGATTTTCATTTTTTTAAAAAAAATCTCAAAATATGTGGGTTAACCCCTACGAAAATATTGAGTTTTAGTTAAATACTCTTTTTATTGAAATTTATATTCTTTGGTGTTCTTAAAAAAATTAAAAACACATACTAAACTTGTATTAATGTATTTCAAACCTTTTTTCATGGTACATGGGAATTATTTCTAAGTTTTAACAATTAATTTTAGAAAACTTCATAAACTACCTAAATAAGTGGAATAGCTACTAAGAAATCTCTATTCCCAAGAGAAATGGAGACAACAAAAGTTCCAAACCTCTTTGACCATCATCCTATGTCAGTGAATGATGCACCCATGCATTAAATCAAGATTTTTCATTTTTTTGAAAATTTCTCAAAATATGTGGGTTAATAACCCCTACGAAAATATTGAGTTTTGGGTAAATACTCTTTTTATTGAAATTTATCTTCTTTGGTGTTTTTAAAAAATTTATAAACACATACTAAACTTGTATTAATGTATGTCAAACCTTTTTTCATGTTACATGGGAATTATTTCTAAGTTTTAACAATTAATTTTAGAAAACTCCATAAACTACCTAAATAAGTGGAATAACTACTAAGAAATCTCTTTTCCCAAGAGAAATGGAGACAACAAAAGTTTCAAACCTCTTTGACCATCATTCTATGTAAGTGAACGATGCAACCATGCATTAAAACAAGATTTTCATTTTTTTGAAAATCTCTCAAAATATGTGGGTTAACCCCTACGAAAATATTGGGTTTTGGGTAAATACTATTTTTATGGAAATTTATATTCTTTGGTGTTTTTAAAAAATTTATAAACACATACTAAACTTGTATTAATGTATTTCAAACCTTTTTCATGGTACATGGGAATTATTTCTAAGTTTTAACAATTAATTTTAGAAAACTCCATAAACTACCTAAATAAGTTGAATAACTACTAAGAAATCTTTATTCCCAAGAGAAATGGAGACAACAAAGTTCCAAAGCTCTTTGACCATCATCTTATGTCAGTGAACGATGCACCCATACATTAAAACAAGATTTTCATTTTTTTGAAAATTTCTCAAAATATGTGTGTTAACCCCTACGAAAATATTGAGTTTTGGGTAAATACTCTTTTTATTGAAATTTATCTTCATTGGTTTTTTAAAAAAATTTATAAACACATACTAAACTTGTATTAATGTATTTCAAACCTTTTTCATGGTACATGGGAATTATTTCTAAGTTTTAACAATTAATTTTAGAAAACTCCATAAACTACCTAAATAAGTGGAATAACTACTAAGAAATCTCTTTTCCCAAGAGAAATGGAGACAACAAAAGTTCCAAACCTCTTTGACCATCATTCTATGTAAGTGAACGATGCAACCATGCATTAAAAAAACATTTTCATTTTTTTGAAAAATTTTCAAAATATGTGGGTTAACCAACCCCCTACGAAAATATTGGGTTTTGGGTAAATACTATTTTTATTGAAATTTATATTCTTAGGTGTTTTTTAAAAATTTATAAACACATACTAAACTTGTATTAATGTATTTCAAACCTTTTTCATGGTACATGGGAATTATTTCTAAGTTTTAACAATTAATTTTAGAAAACTCCATAAACTACCTATCATCCTATGTCAGTGAACGATGTAACTATGCATTAAAAATATTTTTCAAATTTTTGAATATTTTTCAAAATATGTGTGTTAACCCCTACAAAAATTTTGAGTTTTTGGTAAATACTTTATAAACTGAAACTCATATTCTTTGGTGTTTTTAAAATTTTATAAAACATTATACATTTGTATTAATGTATACTATACTTTATTTCATTGTGTATAAGTATCAGTTTTTATTTTTTAAACAATTAGTTTAATAAAACATCATATACTACCTAAATTAATGGAAAACAGACTAAAAATATATTTTCTTTAGAGAAACAAAAAAAAAAATTCCAAACCTCTTTGACTATCATTGTTTGTTAGTGAATGTTGCAACTACGCATTAAAAAGGAATTTCATATTTTTGAATATTTTACAAAATATGTGGGTTAACCCCTACGATAATATTGAGTTTTCAGTAAATAATCTAAAAACTGAAATCTATATTTCTTGTGTTTTAAAAAAATTAGAAACAAATTATACATTTGTATTAATGTATACTAAACTTTATTTCATTGTCCACGAGTATCATTTTTATTTTTGTATTAATTAATTTAATAAAATATCATATACTACCTAAATTAATGGAAAACTCACTAAACATCTATTTTCTCTAGAGAAATGGATACAAAAAAGTTTGAAACCTCTTTGACTATCATCCTATGTCAGTGAACGATGAATCTATGAATTAAGAAAAGAATTTCATATTTTTGAATATTTCTCAAAATACGTGTGTTAACCTCTACGAAAATATTGAGTTTTCACTAAATAATCTAAAATCTGATGTTTTTTATTAGTCAGTGATTTAAAAAAATAAACACATTCTAAATTTGTATTAAGTTATAATAAACTATATTTTATTGTACATGGGTATCATATCTATTTTTTATAGTTAATTTAATAATATTTCACATACTATCTAAATAAGTATAATAGTCACTAAGAAGTTTATTTTGTCACGAGTGGCGGAGACAAAGAAAGTCTTAAACCTCTTTTACTAACATTCTATGTCAGTGAACAATGCAACTAAACTTTAAAAGGAGATTTTCATATTTTTGAATATTTCTCAAAAAAATGTGGGTTAACCCCTACGAAAAATATTGAGTTTTCGTTAAATACTCTATAAACTGAAATTTATATCTTTAGTGTTTTTAAAAATTTATAAACACATTCTACATTTGTATTAATATATACTAAACTTTATTAAATGGTTCATAGGTATCATTTCTAGTTTTTAATAGTAAGTTTAACAAATCTTCATATACTACCTAAATAAGGGGAATAACCACTAAGAAATTATTTTTTCTCCAAAGAGACTAATACAGAAAGTTCTAAACCTCTTTGACTATCATCCTATGTCAGTGAACGATGTACCTATGCATTAAAAAAAATTTGAATTTTGAATATTTTTCAAAATATGTGTGTTAACCCCTACGAAAATATTGAGTTTTTGGTAAATACTCTATAAACTGAAACTCATATTCTTTAGTGTTTTAAAATTTTTATAAAACATTATACATTTGTATTAATGTATACTATACTTTGTTTCATTGTGTATAAGTATCAGTTTTTATTTTTTTAACAATTAGCTTAATAAAACACCATATACTACCTAAATTAATGGAAAACCGACTAAAAATATATTTTCTCTAGAGAAACGAAAAAAAAGTTCTAAACCTCTTTGACTATCATTGTTTGTCAGTGAATGTTGCAACTACGCATTAAAAAGAAATTTCATATTTTTGAATATTTTACAAAATATGTGGGTTAACCCTAACGATAATATTGAGTTTTCAGTAAATAATCTAAAAACTGAAATCTTTATTTTTAGTGTTTTAAAATATTTATAAACAAATTATACATTTGTATTAATGTATACTAAACTTTATTTCATTGTCCACGGGTATCATTTTTATTTTGTATTAATTAATTTAGTAAAATATCATATACTACCTAAATTAATGGAAAACTCACTAAACATCTATTTTCTCTAGAGAAATGGATACAAAAAAGTTTCAAACCTCTTTGACTATCATCATATATCAGTGAACGATGAATCTATGCATTAAAAAAAAAATCATATTTTTGAATATTTCTCAAAATAAGTGGGTTAACCCCTACGAAAATATTGAGTTTTCAATAAATAATCTAAAACTGAAATTTATATTCATTAGTGTTTAAAATAAATAAATAAACACATTCTACATTTGTATTAAATTATAATAAACTCTATTTTTCTGTGCATGGGTATCATATCTATTTTTTATAGTTAATTTAATAATATTTCACATACTACCTAAATAAGTATAATAGTCACTAAGAAGTTTATTTTGTCACGAGTGGCGGAGACAAAGAAAGTCTTAAACCTCTTTGACTAACATCCTATGTCAGTGAACAATGCAACTAAGCATTAAAAGGAGATTTTCATATTTTTGAATATTTCTAAAAAAATGTGGGTTAATCCCTACGAAAATATTGAGTTTTCGGTAAATACTCTATAAACTGAAATGTATATCTTTAGTGTTTTTAAAAATTTATAAACACATTCTACATTTGTATTAATATATACTAAACTTTATTTCATGGTTCATAGGTATCATTTCTAGTTTTTAACAATAAGTTTAACAAATCTTCATATACTACCTAAATAGGGGAATAACCACTAAGAAATTATTTTTTCTCCAAAGAGACTAATACAGAAAGTTCTAAACCTCTTTGACTATCATCATATGTCAGTGAAGGATGTAACTATGCATTAAAAAAAAATTCAAATTTTTGAATATTTTTCAAAATATGTGTGTTAACCCCTACGAAAATATTGAGTTTTTGATAAATACTCTATAAACTGAAACTCATATTCTTTAGTGTTTTAAAATTTTTATAAAACATTATACATTTGTATTAATGTATACTATACTTTATTTCATTGTGTATAAGTATCATTTTTTAATTTTTTAACAATTAGTTTAATAAAACATCATATACTACCTAAATTAATGGAAACCGACTAAAAATATATATTCTCTAGAGAAACGAAAAAAAATTTCCAAACCTCTTTGACTATCATTGTTTGTCAGTGAATGTTGCAACTACGCTTTAAAAAGGAATTTCGTATTTTTGAATATTTTACAAAATATGTGGGTTAACTAACCCCTACGATAATATTGAGTTTTCAGTAAATAATCTAAAAATGAAATCTATATTTTTTAGTGTTTTAAAAAATTTATAAACAAATTATACATTTATATTAATGTATACTAAACTTTATTTCATTGTCCACAGGTATCATTTTTATTTTTTATTAATTAATTTAATAACATATCATATACTACCTAAATAAATGAAAAACTCACTAAACATCTATTTTCTCTAGAGAAATGGATACAAAAAAGTTTCAAACCTCTTTGACTATCATCCTATGTCAGTGAACGATGAATCTATGCATTAAGAAAAGAATTTCATATTTTTGAATATTTCTCAAAATACGTGTGTTAACCCCTACGAAAATATTGAGTTTTCACTAAATATTGAGTTTTCACTAAGCATTAAAAGGATTTTTCGAATTTTTAAATATTTTTCTAAATATGTGGGTTAACCCCTACGAAAATATTGAGTTTTCGGTAAATACTCTATAAACTGAAATTTATATCTTTAGTGTTTTTAAAAATTTATAAACATATTCTACATTTGTATTAATATATACTAAACTTTATTTCATGGTACATAGGTATCATTTCTAGTTTTTAACAATAAGTTTAATAAAACTTCATATACTACCTAAATAAGGGGAATAACCACTAAGATTTTTTTTTTTCTCTAAAGAGACTAAGACAAAAAGTTCTAAACCTCTTTGACTATCATCCTATGTCAAAACGATGTAACTATGCATTAAAAAGATTGTTCAAATTTTTGAATATTTTTCAAAATATGTGGGTTAACCCCTACGAAAATATTGAGTTTTTGGTAAATACTCTATAAACTGAAATTCATATTCTTTAGTGTTTTAAAAAATTTATAAAACATTATACATTTGTATTAATGTATACTATACTTTATTTCATTGTATATAAGTATCAGTTTTTATTTTTTTAACAATTAGCTTAATAAAACACCATATACTACCTAAATTAATGGAAAACCGACTAAAAATATATTTTCTCTTGAGAAACGAAAAAAAAAAGTTCCAAACCTCTTTGACTATCATTGTTTGTCAGTGAATGTTGCAACTACGCATTAAAAAGAAATTTCATATTTTTGAATATTTCACAAAATATGTGGGTTAACCCCTACGATAATATTGAGTTTTCAGTAAATAATCTAAAAACTGAAATCTATATTTTGTGTTTTAAAAAATTTATAAACAAATTATACATTTGTATTAATGTATACTAAACTTTATTTCATTGTCCACGGGTATCATTTTTACTTTTATTAATTAATTTAATAAAATATCATATACTACCTAAATTAATGGAAAACTCACTAAACATCTATTTTCTCTAGAGAAATGGATACAAAAAAGTTTCAAACCTCTTTGACTATCATCATATGCCAGTGAACGATAAATTTATGAATTAAAAAAAAAGAATTTCATATTTTTGAATATTTCTCAAAATACGTGGGTTAATCCCTACGAAAATATTGAGTTTTTCCGTAAATAATCTAAAAACTGAAATTTATATTCATTAGTGTTTAAAATAAATAAATAAACACATTCTACATTTGTATTAAATTATAATAAACTATAGTTTATTGTACATGGGTATCATATCTATTTTTTATAGTTAATTTAATAATAGTTCACATACTACCTAAATCAGTATAATAGTCACTAAGAAGTTTATTTTGTCTAGAGAGGAGGAGACAAAGAAAGTCTTAAACCTCTTTGACTAACATCATATGTCAGTGAAAAATGCAACTAAGCATTAAAATGAGATTTTCATATTTTTGAATATTTCTCAAAAAAATGTGGGTTAGCTCCTATGAAAATATTGAGTTTTCGGTAAATACTTTATAAACTGAAATTTCTATCTTTAGTCTTTTTAAAAATTTATAAACACATTCTACATTTGTATTAATATATACTAAATAAATGAAATAACCACTAAAAGTTTTTTTTAAAGAGACTGAGACAATAAAGTTTTAAACCTCTTTTACTATCATCATATCCTATGTCAGTGAACGATGCAACTATGCATAAAAAAGATTTTTGAATTTTTGAATATTTCTCAAAATATGTGGGTTAACCCTTACGAAAATATTAAGTTTTTGATAAATACTCTACAAACTGAAACTTATATTTTTTAGTGTTTTTAAAAATTTATAAAACATTATACATTTGTATTAATGTATATTAAACATTATTTCATGGTACATGAGTATCATTTTTAATTTTTTTAATAATTATTTTAATAAAACATCATATACTACTTAAATTAGTGAAAAATCCACTAAAAACTATTTTCTCTAGAGAAACGGATACAAAAAAATTCCAACCTCTTTGAGTATCATCATTTGTCAGAGAATATTTCAACTATGCATTAAAAAAAATTCATATACTTGAATATTTCACAAAATATGTGGATTAACCCCTACAATAATATTAAGTTTTTAATAAATAAAAATTAATTTAATCAGGTTGGTACCTTGATTTTTAGATTGGTTCTATGTTGTTTTTTTCGGGTGTGGATATTATCTCCAACATTAATCTGCAGGTTATGCTGGAGGATAAAATGTAAACAAAAGCAAGAATGTTTTATGTTTATGTAGGGTTTTGATGCTATTTAAGGTTAAACAAAATCATGCAATATCATAGATAACTTGATTAATTGATAAAGCTTGGGTGTGGAAAAACACAAAGGTGCAGACACTGTTACATGGAAGCATTGGGAATGATTAAAATTCTGCCGTGCTACCAATTGGGGATGTAGATCATATGGTCGTGCTACTATTTTACATAAAACCATAGCCAAACTCATAAGGAACCAAAATATGAATCCACAAATCCAAAGATGACTGAGACCAATGATCAAAAGCTTTAGAGCTGGGTATTCGCGTTCTGTGGCGGTTCTTGTAACAACTCTTCTTCGAATTCATCGTTCTGTATCTGTATGTCCTGCTCATAGTAAATGCATATATACATATTGGTACACAAAAAGGAAAGCAATCATAACTATTCTTGCTGCTGAATGCATTTTTTTTTACCTGTGTATTTAGCTGCGGTTGTGGTGGTAACGGTGGTTCTTGTGCAACAGGGTATGCTTGTGGCTGAGACATTCTATAATAAGGTTCTTTCAGATCAAATTTGCATGTCGATGACTGGAGGATTCCACCTTGACTTGCACCCGGACCCCACATTTTAGCTGTTCCAAAAGTTTTTGTTTAAATTCCGGAGAAAAGATCAAGTTCAGTTATAATATTTGTTGAATGACAAAAACACACAGGAAGAGTAAAATAGACCTGATAGAGTTAGATCAATTGTGTAACTCTGACCACTGTGAGCTATCAAATGAAGTCTACCAGTGATCTCCTGACCTGCCATCACATAAATGGGTTGCGCGAGCACACATCTGATTTGGTACCAGTGAGTTGTAGGTGCACCAGGAGCAGTTGTGAGCCATCTTTGTACCGTGCTGTTGGAAATGGAATAAAATCATGCGTTGTAGGTACACTTTGAAAACAACATGGCTTGACCAAGAAAAGAAGAAGCAAAAGTACCTCCCGTCAAAGAGAACGTCAAACCAGCAGGCAAGTCCATGCACTCGGGTGCACATGGAAGCAGTAAACTTCAATGGGATATCAATCTCATAAAAATCTTCTTCCTGTGACAATAAAATGAGACTGAAAGTTACTTACTCAGTTCTTTGCCGATAGAGAACACCAAAGAACGGTTCTAAGCAGCGTAACTATACCTTCATCTGAGTGAAATCAATTGTATGAAACATAGGGGGAGCTACCAATAACCTCGGATCAAATGCATCAACCACAGGCTGTACAATTCGCAGAATATGACTCATCAACATATTGGTTATGATAGTTAGAGAATAACCAAAAGACAATGAACCGGTTACAAACTACTAATAGCTGTGTGTGTAAACACATGTACCTGAGAAAAATAACCTTGGTGTGCTGACCCAAAGAGAGGTGTCAAATCAACACCATAATAGTTCTGTTGTTGCCAAAACAAAGCCTGCACAGAGGAAGGAACTTAATTACTGAACCTGAATGATTAAACCTAGTAAACATGCAATATCTGTAATCAACATGTAGCTCTTAGAACAAAGTGGCATCCCGTACCTTATTTGCCATTTCGATAAATAAAAACTCATCCGAGAAAGGTGCCATGTGAATCCTACAGTGATAAAAACAACATTGAAATCAACAAATAATAATAGATATAAAGAAAAGCCTCTCAAACGGTTGACTTTACCTTCCAACAGTGGGAAACATTTTGCCATTGGGAGACATGAAACGATCCCTAGCAATTACATATGATTCCAACATTCTCTCGTTGACCAATAGGGTGCCTGATACAAATTACAAGGTATGACAAATCACTTTGCCCACATATATTTTCTTGACCTTTTAAAGAAAGAAACACATTCTAAAGTCTGCCTCTGAAACACCTACCCATCGGTTCAGAGATCAAAACATCTGCTTTCTCAGGCAACTCGATATCCTCTACTTTTCCCTTGATGACCTACACTTATGCCCAGCTTCAACAACATCAAAAATGCACATTACACAGCAAAAGAAAACTAAAGATACTGAATCAGAAGCCTCACTGTGATCCGATCAGCAAATAATGGGTTTCCAGCAATAAGCTTACGTGCATACTCAGCCATTTCCGATGCTTCTACAGCATACACATGCTTGGCACCAGCCTAATTCACAAAAAAAAAGTAAAACATGACAGAAGTAAAAGATGCACAAAAGTTATTAAACAAGCCATCTTGGTTATGTAATTAGGCCTGAATAATGCATGCATACTTGGGCAGCAAACATTGACAAAATGCCACTCCCAGCACCCACATCAACCACAACACGACCAGCAAAATCTGAACGGTTCTCCATCACCGCAGCATAATATGTACCTGAAGAGACATGAAAGAGAGAGAGCCATCTTGTGTCAAACAGCGGTGCAAAGAATACAGGATGATATTCTTTTGATAGATTTACATTCTACAAACCAAATAAAGTGAAACCAAATACACATATAATTTTTTTACCTGTCCTGACATAATCTTGTAGCATATTTTGCTGATGTAGAAGTTGTCCATAGTAATGGAAATACATTTTGGCCGAGGACGCCTCAATCTTATCGTCGAACTTGCTTTTACTAGCTGAAAGTGTCGATGATCCTACAAAACAGAAGACAGTAAAGGAGTGTGCACAGAGAGAAGCTGGTTCTTTAGAGCCAAGACGCACCTGGAACAAGAGCTTCCTTTCTCCTCCACTCCTCAAAAGAATCATAAAACTCCTTGCTATCCTTCTCACTTCCAAATATTATATTAACTCCTTGGGAGAATGACTTCTATTTCAAAATGTCATGAACGACACATTACTGATTAAGAGGAGAAAAGAGATTCACTTTCAAGAGTAAAGTAAGTAACTTTACGTACCTCCTCTGAGTTACCAGCAGATACACATATGAACTGGACTGTCCCCAACTTGAATAACTGTGAAACAAACACAAACGGTAATAATACAATACGATCAAATATGCATTGGGTCTACACCAAAATTCAATCTTTCAAAGTTGAAATATTATTCACCTGAGCGGAAGCGAGATCAAAAGTGAAACAATGGGTCGAGTCCGATTGGAGAAACCGGAGCTCCGTGACGCCGTCGACGCATGAAAACGTAGCTACAGCAGGAGAGGACGATGAAGCGGAAGGGGAGGAGAGATCAGTGACGGAATCTAGAGAGAACTCTAGCTTTTTCAGAGGAGAGGCCTCCATTGCAGGGAACATACACAAATGTAGAGAGATATGTCTGTGTATGTGTACAAGGAAAGCTAAGAACTTTAGGGTTTTTCCGCTGAGAGCTTCTTCCG
>MU106229.1:0-155034 GCA_012274485.2 Sinapis alba
AACCTGCCACAGCAGCTCTGAAGGCGGCCAAGAGTTTTGGATCAAATTGGTCTTTTCTGATGTCTTCCATTGATTTGTTACGAACGGCCTCTCTTATTTCTTTCCTTAGTTTCTCAACCAGAACCAATGACTCTTTATCATCTTCCGGTGTCTTCTTAATCTTCTTCACCCTCAAACCAACAGCAGTCTCTCCTGAAGACGACTTATCCGTAGTATTTGGAAGCGTGGGTTTCTTTTTACTCCCAAATCCTTTAACAATGCTGAATATATCAACAGTTGTATTGTTTGAAGGGGATCTGCTCTGCTGCTGAATGGTAACTTTTTCTTCCATTTCCTCAAGCTTTGGTTTAACGAGACGTTTAGCAATCTCGGCCTTAGTTTCCGAATTGTCATCATCACCACTGGTAAAGAAATGGCAGAAAGAAATGACACACGCTCAAACATTTGACACGAATCAGAGTAAAGAGGCAATGATGGTACCAAGAAATGAAGATTTCATCTGTGAAACTGACCTGCAATCTGAATGTTTTCTCTTCAAGCTGACAACACTAGCAACATCTGAATTGGAAACGGCTGTACTGGAAAGAGCTGGCAAACACAATACATCATGTAGGACCATGTTAAACTATGCAGATGCAGGTAATGACCCAACTGTATGTTTCTTACATTTCTCAGCATTGACCGGCAGACACTCCTTTTCTTCAAATCCTGTAACGGGGTCTAGAGTTGCATAAAAGACAAAATTATCACGCCAAGAAGCAACAAGGGACAAAACATATTCGTTACAAGAACGTACAACTAAGCCTCAGAGAACTTTGTATTACTAATTAATATACCTGCTCTAATCTCCATCTGTACAGCAAACAATGGTTGATTTGAATCAAGTGGTAATTCAGATGATAATTGATGTGGTAAGGACTGCATGAGCTCCGATTTTCCTGGGACCTGCTCTGTATTTTCCTTCCTACAACATATTTCCAGCTGCGAGTTATCAGGATCTCCGTATACCTTAGCTTGAACTAACGATGCAGTTGTATCACTTGGTTTCATAGGCCACTCGTCTCCTTTGACTGTTGATACGACAAGGGCTGTCTCGCCATCATCAGCAACTGTGACTGAAAAATTTCCAGAGTAAATAGCCTCGACGGAGCATCCGCTATTTGTGCTTTCAGGAATCTCCAGGGGCATTGCTGTCTCCATTGGTGAAGCATCAGATTCAAGTGGTTTTTCACTTGAGAGACACCTGTTCACACACAAAGAACGAGAGACTATGACAAGATAACTGAAAAACATAGAGAAGGGGGATAATATGGCTAAGTATTTGAATTTTTACTCAGATTTGGTTATTGCATTTTTTCTATTTAGCAAATCAGTGAAAGGCTGGAAGCTCTCCAATAAAATATGTCTGTCTAATCGGCTAGTACTAACAAAGACGATAAAATGAAGGCGGCGCTGGTGAAATATACCAAATCATATTTCATGCAATCATATATAGTCATTATATGAATGGAACCTACCTCGGACATACCCATGTATCTTCTGATGCGATTTCCAGATCAAAGCCCACACAAATAGCATGATACCTGTTAGGACATAGCACATAGAAGAATATAACAATTAGAAGGTAACTTTTATGATCAAATTATAAGACCATATAAGAATTCTCTAAAGATGAACAATCTAGAACAATAGATAGGTAAGAACATCCACGTGAAAGATTTATTGTTGACATCGTATTATGAACTTTCTTCTTGCGATGGTGATCGTTAAAAAATGGTAGGGAAACTAAGCTATAAAACACAATAATCTTTATCTACAAACATAGAAGAAACAAACATTATATGGCACTGTAACAGCTTAGAGAGCACCAGAAGTTCACCAGACAAAGAACTTCAGTGATCCAACAAAGGAGGTAAAAGAAACCAACATGACAGATTACACATAAGAAACAGGACATGAATAAGGTTCAACAGGTAATAGTTACCATGTGTCACAAGAATCACAAGCAATTGATGTATCCAGGTTGGAATCCCCTCCAATGTAATTGAAGGTGTTACGGATCTTGCAGAGATCTCCATCTAAACAGATAACTGCCTACAAAATGATTAGGAAAGGTAAACAACGTAGTTTGTAGTGACTTGGAAAAGGCATAAATGATAATACTAACATTTTCGTCAATATAGTGTGAAGGAGAAGAGAGGGCGTCAGTCTCCTCCTCAATGCACCAATCTTCATCTCTGCATGTATTTGATAATTAAGCTTAACCTCAGCAGATCGCAGCAGTTTTTTCAGCATTACAGTAATATATGGTACAGATTTTCATTTTGAACTTCTCAATCACTTGATCATGTTATGTCATTTAGTATCTATTCGTTAATGATAAGCCAGTCAACAAAGACACCAGTTAGATCGTTCAGGAAAGTAAAGTTCTTCAGCGAAGAAAAGAGAAACATGAAAATAGTACCCTGATAGCGAAACCTCATCCACCTTGCTGCTTTCCCCAGAATCATTCACCTTCACAATCAAACAAAAAAAAACATGTTAGCTAACCCAAGAGCTCCACTTACAAAAAATGATCAAAATGTAGAGATAAAAAGAAACATATATGAGATTACTTACAGGGACACATGTAATCAACTGAAACTCTCTCTGACAGAGAGGGCAGAGGTTCATAATCGAAGACCAATTATCAATGCATTCAAAGCAGAACCTGAAGTTTATCAAACATAGACACAAATTATCAGTCTGCTGCTTGACATACATTGCATTACCACAAAAGTAGGATAAGTATATCATTGTGATATTCAAAGAACTGAGGCAACTCATAGGAGGACTATACAACTTCTGCAGATTAAGAAAGAAAGAGCTAAAGGGAAAGAAGCTATTATTACCAGTGCTGACAACAATCAAGAAGGCCTCTATCAACAATTATATCCATGCAAATCCCACATCTTTCCCCTTCAAATCCAGCCATATCCTGTTCAAAAGAAACTAAATATCAAAACGAGAACTTTATAATGCACAAACACAGAGTTACTTAAAACCTCATCCTTGAAAGAAAGACCACACATAAAGATCCCTAGATTTTTATAATGCTATACGCAGCAGTTTCTATTGATGATTTTAACTCTGAAGCTACGTATACAAAGTGTTTTGCAGGAGAATCATTTACAAGTTTAAGCTCCAGATAAAAAGTGGACCCATGATTAGGTCAACCAAAAGCGACTAAAATAGCCAAGTTTACACACTAACATTATGTCCAACTTCACCAGCTTCGTCTTCAAGCAAGTTACCAGCGTCAAAATCGAGCTCCATTTTCTGGAAAAACAAACACACGAAGAAGTGATCAAAAGATGAAATCGATTTCCTCCGACGATAACGAACCCTGAAGAAAAGTTCTGGAGAAAGTTTCTTGAAAACCGCAGAATCCACCTACCTCGGATCAGAAACAACGAAACCTAGAGAAAAATCTCAGAACCCCAACCCAGGACGAGCGAAAATATCTTGGAGGAAATTGATTGAAAAAGGTGAAGTTTCTCACACCAAGGGCAAAACTGGAAAAGGCCGTGAAATTTCACGGAGGGAGAAGATGACGTCACCTCCTAGCACCCAATACACTGTATTGAATACAGACAGACTTTGAGGAAATAAATGAAAAAACTACGTCTTCATCTCGCTCAAGAATAAAAATTTCCATTTATACAACCAAAGAAGGACCACACGTGCTTTTATTCACCTTTCTGGGTCGACTAGTCTAACTTTCTAATTCTTGTGGGCCATTTACGTTAACTCTCAAATAAATTGAGCCCAACGTTGTAAAACTTGAATTCGAATGACATCACTTTACCTATTTTCTTCTCAGCCCCTTATGCTCCTTTTAAGTCTAAAGGACCCCCTCAATTTTTCTTTATTTCGGAGTTGAACCCTATAGTTTTTCTTTTCTTTCTGATTAATTCTTTGCGTCTTTAGTGGAAGGAAACTATATGATATGCAATGGGCCAAAAAATCAAAAATCAAAACTCATTTACAATATGTTTTTATGTGCATTTTTGTTCTTTAAACTTTTCAACCATGAAGCATTGTTTCTAGGTTGCTCTGGTAACACATGTCTATGTGCCGACCACCTACCGGCTCGATATATTTATGAACTTTGGACAAAAAAAAAATTAAGACTCTCAAAACTTAAATTTTATAAAAAAATTTACTAATTTATCACTAATAGTCTACAAAAAATATAATATACATATAAAATAATTTAGGTCCTACAATTTTTTTTTTTTTTAAATATTTTATTTTATATAAAAATATGTATGTATTCAAAAAATCATGATCTCAAATTATTTTAACATGTGGGGACACGAGATTTGATCTGGGGCGGTCGCACCCATTGTCCCCTTTAGAGCCGGCTATGGCCGACCATTCCATACATTGTCGGCGAGGATTGCGTAAACGGCATCTGTAGAATGAAACTGGTCCCACCATAGATGATCGGCAGCATCAAAGCAAGCCATCTTCGGCAAGATGCACGGAAGCCATCCCTTGTACCTCCCTAGCCCACAACAAGCCTCCATCGTCTCATTGAAAGTTTGAAATCTGACTACAAACACGCACACAACTAAGATTAAGCCCCAATCTGAGAAGCCTCTGTCACATTTAGAGAGTTCCATGGTCAAAAACTATGTGCATAGTCTATGCACAATCTTAGATAACTTTTGGTTTATGTGGTGTGTTCTCAAGTGGATCTATGGAGACTCTTAGGGAACTCTCTTGTCTTTGTGGGATGTTTCCAAATGTGATTAAAATGTTATTTTGGTAACAATGGAGTTTTATGTACTGAAAATTGAAATGGAAGTGTTGACTTTGTTGTTTCTTACTATAAAGTTGGTGCTTCTTGAGGATATCCACTGTGCTTTCAAACAAGTCACAATAGATAATTGATACGCCTCAAAGCTCACGGTTAAGCTGATCTATAGTGTATCTCATGACGAAGTTGGATTCCATTATCTTACGGTTCACATCTTTTGTACACTCTCCGTTTTGGCTCATGTAGTTCTGCAAGTAGTACGGTGCACATCCAATTGGTGGCAACCCCATAACCACCAGCCTCCTCACTTTGACATCATACAAGGTCTGTCAAACAAACAGAATACTTCACTTATTAGTAGAGATCAAAGGATGATACATATCTCAATGATGAAAAGAACATACATGACTCAATGATCTTTAAGGCGATATCAAGAGCTTTCGATACCAGTTAGAGATCCAAAAATAGAACAAGGGTTGTGGTTTGATCTCTATATAAATAAATTTGTGTAATAATCAGTTTAAAGCTTTCACTTTTATGGGTTTTGGCTATTAAACAGATGTTACAAAGCATAGAACTGAAGACTAACCTTGAGCTCTTGTCTCATATTGAAAGCCAAGAACTGGTTAAAAAGCCACATAGGGTAAAGATTCTGCACATTAGAGATGTTTATGATGTGGAAATGTATGTACTCATTCACTGCAACTGATACATAAAAACCGATGTTGAGACCCGACGGTTCAAAGCTTCCTCCCCAATGCTCAGCTTCATCTGCTGAAACGTATCAACAAACTGCTTAATCTGCATTGCAAAGGAAACCCTCTGGCCCTGCAATGCAAAAACTCCTCTCATCAGATGGTATTCAGAAAAAATGAACTCAAAAGAGAGTCTTAAGGGTAGTATCAGTTCAGATCCACTAGACAAGATGATACCACACCAGCTGATGCAAAGTTCACGTCTTGAAACATGTCTTCAACAGGCCCATATTGTCCAAGATAGCTAGGAACTAATGGGAGACCTAGACGATTAGTTGTGTTCACATGATTTGCAATCAAGCAAGAGAAGATGATTCTTGATACCAACGCGGAACTCAAGATTGGAGTTTTAACCTAGAAAATCAACGAGGATTCTCCCATTGTTAAACCTCCCCGTAGGCTGATGCTTGTCAAAATCCCTACTGTACGGAAGTTGATCTACTCTAGACAAAGTCCCAAGAAAGTTATTTGTTCCAAAATCTACAAAAGAATCTCCGAACACGAAGAAAGCCGGTACACAAGGTAAAGATGACTCGAACGCCGGAGGTTGGGATGTGAGTGGTGGAATCGGAGATATGATCGGTGTAATTTTGGTTGGGAAGGAAAGGGAGAGATTCTTGGGTCTCGTGAAAATGATCAGAGTAGAGAAAACAAAAAGGAGGATTTTGATCAACATTCTCTGTGACGAGAGCGGGAAAATGCAAGTGACTTTGTAAGCTTTACAGAGATCAAAACGCTGCCGTATTGAATCACTTTACATACTGGCTGATTGAAACACCGAGGGACTAAAGAAAAACTGAACCGGCTAAACCAAAATGAAAAGTTTAATTCTGGTTGGAAAGATCAAGTTTTCGTTTAACACATATGATTCCCGGTTAATCCAATTTTTAAACTAATACAAAACACTTGTACTTGTAAGATTTTGGCCTCAAATATCTGATCATGTCTCCACCTTTGGTGAATCTCATGAGCTTCTTGAAAACTCCATCAAATATTTTCATGTTTTAAATTCAATATGTTTCTGTGAATACAATGATTATGGAGTGAAAAGAATGAAGAGAAGTGGGTCTTGTCCTCTGTAACCAGTCTCCTATTGCCAATGCAACTTCAGAGAAATAATGAAGATGTTTTAACATGAATTCAGTTTTTAAGCTTTGGTTTGGTGGTGATCACAGCTCTTAAGATTCTAAGCTTCCTCCGGTTTTGATTGCATGTCCTTGAGGTTCTCCGAGGGATCAAAGGCTGAGTGATCATCATCTTTTTCGTAATCACTGTAGTATTCTTCTCCGGTGAAATCCTTGTATACTCGCTTGTAGTACCTGTATAAACAAGTCAATATCAGCCATTGTATCACATTGATATGTTGTAGAAGCATGATAATTTAGTTCTCTCCCCAGACAGTAGGAAACGAAGTATGAGTAAACATTTTGTGTGTGTTCTTGCTTTCTATTACTCTAGGATAGTCGAATCCAAATGTATATCAAGTTCTAATCGGATTGAAGTGAAACATGAATTGAATCGAAACCTTAACACTAAAAGTTGAATGATGAGACTTTTTTTTTATTACTTGAGTGGCCTTAAACAGCCGAGTATGTACAAAAAACAACTGTCTCTTACATATTTGGTGGACTTGCAGCAAACATAGAAACATTCAAAGTAGCTACTAAAGCATTCCAGGCTCCTACATTCTCAGAGCTTATTCCATCTTTTATGACTAAGTCCAAAGATCAAAGTCTAATAAGACCAACAAATTATTTAAAAACATATTTAGTATACAAGCCAGTCCAGAGGAATGGGGCTAAAGAGTAAGGACATGATACGATCATTGATTTTGGATTTTTCTGGACAGCCATGGCCATCTCCATATTGATATATGCATTGCGACATGCGTGCCAAATTCATCATTGTTTCCGCAAAATCTTGAGGGATCAGCGAAGAGTGATTTTCTATTTTTTCATAGTTCATTTCATCCCACATGTCGTTGATCAGCTTTTGCACGTGCATGCATGCTTTCTCTTCTGAAACTCCTGTCTCGTTCATGTAACATTGGATCGATTTGAGGACATCTCCTCTCGCCATTTCATCCTATATATACATATATTAATAAAATATAAGACAACCATAATATAAGTTATTTCACAAATAATCTTAACATTTTACCAAAAAAAGTTATTCAAGTACAGTACATGCATATCTATAGAGTTCAATTTTCTAATAAATGTTTAAATGCAATTCTTAGAATACAGGTGGTGGAAATTGTAATCATAGTGTTAAGGTAGTTTTTACAACGCGATAAAATTTATATTGTATTGTATGTAGAATTAAACGGATGGCTATAATAAAAAAGTGGTTTGGTGCAAACGGGAAAAGCGGTTACAAATAGTGACAAGCCTCGACTAATAATTTTAAAAGTTGAGCTAAAATTTAAAAACTTGGAAGAAATTGATTTACCGGTGAGGTTACAAGGTCGTTGGCTAGACGGAATACAAAGGAAGAGCATCTGGCGATGTTTTGTTGGTGTTCGGACAAAGTCTCCAAGACTTGAACAGAGAGTTGGTCGGAGAATACACAGTAGAAGTGAACAAATATTGTTGGGGACGAGATTGAAATCCAAGCATTTTTCATGTATTCTTCCAAATTTGGTTTGTACCCTCCTTTGTACCACATTGCTTCTACTAAGTATGCCTTGCATACATCTGCCCACTAATATATATATATATATATATATATATATAATTAAAATAGGAGTATTATAAAATAACTAAAATACAAGATTTTCCATGATTTTGAAATATGATTATTTTGTGAGAATGGTTTCTTTGTTTCACAGAACAAATCAAAAAATATATGAAAATATTATTACCTAATAATCATAAGAAAATACAAGTACGTCATATATATATCAACCATCTGAAACTAGGTAAACCCATTAAAATCAAGTACTTTCTGCAGAAAATATGCTTTCAAAAATATCTTCCTAAATTGTCTTCTTAAAGTGATAAATTGTTTTAACAAAATGTCCAAAACAAAGATAATTGGTATATATATACTTACAGATTTTTTTAGGAAAGGAATCACGTTGATATCTTTATTTCTGAGGATATCACATCCAATGTTATTTACTTCATTGTAAACAACAAGAAAACACAACCTCATGTAGTCAGGGAGGTCATCAAGACGATTCACATCCCAACTGCAACAGAGAACATTTAACCAGTATCATTTTTTGTCCAAATATACTCTCTCCGTTCCGAAAGTAAATTTTTGTAGAGTTTTCACGTTTATTAAGAATATAATAAATGTTTACATTTTAATTTATCATTTATTTTCCTATACACTTTTCAATAACTGTCCACCAATAAAATTTAATTAATTTAAATATTCACAATTAATGTTTTTTAAAATTATAAAAAACCTTAAAAATATAGAAAATTTATTTTTGTGGAACAAAAATAAAATTCAGAAAATTTTACTTTCAGGAAGGGAGGTAATATAAAATAACCATAATAATTGATGGAGAAATAGAAGTGCGGGAGTCTTTACTTTTCAAAGGCGGCAGTGAAGAGTTGAAGTTCTTCAAGAGTGCCATAGATATCGTAGATGTCATCGATAGTTGTAAGAAGTGCATTTACTTTGGTCATTATTCGTCTAACATTCCCAAACTGAGGCTCTTGGATTTGTCCAGTAGTCCAAAAATAATTCTCCACTATTCTATCTCTTGAAAAGTGAAGTTGATTAGCTAAACCTGTCTCCCTCCACCAGCTTCACACCACATGTATAGCAAGAGGAACATAAAGAGTTAAACTAAGTTATTTGAATTTAGAAAGGCTGGAATACCAAGTTAAAGTTTATAAGTTTATTTAACATTTTACCAAACAAAATTTTATGAGATTTTAATCTTAGAACTCAGATAAATGACTTATGTATTAATTTTATTTAAATAGATGTAACGTATGCAAATTGGCACTCCCTCCGTTTCATATTAATTGTCGTTATAGGTTTATACACATATATTAAGAAAACATATGATTTTGTATATTTCCAAAATAAAAACACAATTACCTATACACCTAACTATATTTCAACCAATAGAAAAATAAAATAGAGAATCTTATTAATAAATTTTGCATTGAAACTCTAAAACGATATTTATTTTAAAACGAATTTTTTTCCATACAACGACAAATAATATGAAACGGAAGGAGTATATGATTAGTAGTTAGTATATACCTGGAAACATATTTGAGTTCTTCTTGATAAACAGCTTGTACGATATTGAAATCGAGCTTGGCGAATTCAAGTAACATAGGGTTCTTGTTAGGTCTCTTTCCATACATATCTATGTACCATCTTGTGGCTAGCCTTCCCATTCGCCAATGGTATGGCATATCTAACGCTTGGACCACCATCTCCACATCACAGGATGCAAAATCTTTATCACCATGAGTATCAACAAAGCTTCTGAGTTGTTGTGTTGCAAGAACTCTGATGTTTTTTTGCAGTTTAGTGTCCGATTTTGTTGAAAGATATGACGCCTCGTACAGAGATAAGAGGCCATTTATATCATCGCTGTCAAACTTTCCACAGTTTTCCATGAAAACATCAAATACATCTGTAATAAACAGTTTCATTAGATATACTAAATCTATTGATATTGTTGAACATAAATTTTGGTTAACGAAACAAAGATTAAAATTTACACATTTGCATCTTTTATTCTCTGATCTACATGGAAATCATCGTATAGCATCTAACTAAAACACAGCTTAATAAAACATATACTCTCTCTGTATTATAAGTGGGTTTTAAGGTTCTTGCACTTAGATTAAGGAATTACAACCTTTTATTCAATTTTTTCGTTTTCTTTAAAACAACAATAATTATAACTATTTTAACCAATAAAAAAATATACTGCATAATACAAATAGTCAAAAACATCAAATCATATTAATTTTTTTATATAAAAATTTGAAAACATCACTTAAAATGAAATAAAAAAAATTTCTTAAAACATCATTTATATTGATACGGAGGGAGTATTAGAGACTACAATTGGTAAGAAAAATCAAACAAGAGAAATTTAAATAAAAGCTTTTCTGATTAAAAGTCTAAAACATGCTATAAAAGGACGGAAGTAAGAAATTTATTAAAGAAAACAAGGGTTTAACATATAAGTAAGTGGTGATTACCTTCTGTAACATTGAAACCATGTTGTCTGAGGAGTCGGAATTCGAGTGCAGTAGCATGTAGATCATGTTCCATGAAGTTTCTTTTATCTTTGTGATAAATAAATGTCAATATATTGTCAATTTCCCGTTCAAAATGGTAAGAAACGCCTAGTTTTTGCAGATCTTCAATGAGCTCCAATTTCTCGAGATGAGTGGTCCTCTCGACATCGAGCATCTTCCTCACATTTTCTTTCAACAGATCTCTCTCCTGCACACTTTCATTTTTCTAGAACCACTGGACATTGTCAGGGCCGACAATTTCTTTTTACCTTTTAAAAATTATATTTATTTAATATTTTAAAAATAAATCAGTAAAATTTTATATATTTTGTAGTGCAAATAGAACTATTATGCATATAAATATTTTTGGAAACCTTTTCAATTCTACTAGTTAAACTTTTTATTTTTTTATAAAAATATATATTCATAAAAAAATTTAAATCCCTTAATTTCTATTATACGGGGGACACAAACTTCGACACGGGACGGTCGTACCGCTTGTCCCCTACTTAGCCGGCCCCGGACATTGTAAATGAACATATTCATGATACCCAATTCAACGACATCGTTCTATATTTATATTGTATTTATAGGGAATATACTAACGTACCGTATATTTATTCTCGAGCGAGAGGAGGTGGTGATGGTCCCAAAGAGAAGGCTGATAGTTTGCGGAACGACGAAGCACAACTGAAGAATCATCGTCCCTTGTCGTTTTGGCTACTACGGTGCATGTGAAAGACCGAGGACGTTGGATGCTCTTCACAAGGGTATTCCTGTAAATCAGAGGTGAACCCATCTGCAGTAGACTAGCCATTGAAAAAAGTATTACTGTAGGTAGTGAGGTACTTGGTAGTAGATACCTATTCGCATGTACTGTACATATATATATTGCTAAACATATAGATGTTAAACATCATGTCCATGCATTTGTCCTGAATTAGGCATCTTTTAATACTTTTATAATTGATGTAGTGGCTTATTGTGGTTCGGTTCCTGTTTGGCTTATTATGAATTGCCTTTAGATAATAGGTTTTAACTTTTAACCATGTGTCTTATAGTATATATAGGGCTATATTGGCTTATGATGGTTTGATTCCCGTTTGGTAACATCAATTATCCGGGTATGCATTAACAATTAAATCCATTTAAAGTATGGTTAGGTGGCTAATGATACTCGAATCCAGTACATATATAAATTTCAGTTGAAACTCTTTTACAACCAAGTCAAAACGACTTGATTAGGAAACATCTCTTGAATACAAAAAATATAAAACGATGAGAATCCACATTCCATACGAAGTTAGAAGCGTTTCAAATGACTATGGATAACATGTTGCACCATTCGACATATCAATTTTTTAAAAATATATATTTTAATTATTTTTTATAAGAACCTATAAAATTTGTAATTTGAATCTCTTACAAGGTAGATAAAATAAAAAATAATAAAAAATAGTAAGTTCATTAAACAAGATAAAATAATTTAAAAGTGGACAAAAGCTACAAAAAGCATCTTAACCCATTTATAAAATAATAACAATTACTATTTTAAAAACTAAATTATATTAATATAATTTTATCCCAGTCAATTAAAAAATATAATTAAAGTTCTGAAACTCATATCTTTCACAATATTCGTTAAATTTTACTAACCTTAATTTATGTCAACATTGACAGTAATTTAAAAACTTCATTTTTATATTTTAAAAAACTTTGGCTGGCAACATGAATTATCTTTATATAATAAATTTGATCACGTGTATTTCGTACTTTTATATAGTGGTCTATTATTATACTCCCTCTGTTCCACTAAAACGTATATTTTGGTGTTTTCACACATATTAAGAAAACACATTAACTATACATCGTTTTTAGAAATTATCAAATTCCAATGTATTTTAACCAATAGTCTTTCAATAAATTTAATTAATTTTATTGAAAGTTGTAATTTTTGTATAGAAAACATAAAAAATATATCTTTGTGAAACAATTTATTTTTGTAAAACATTTATCTTAGTGGAACGGAGGGAATATACGGTAACATGAATTGCTTTTATATAATTAAGTTTTAATCACGTGTCTTTTAGTGTGTCTTTTAGTATTTTGTATAGTGGCTACCATTATTTGGAATATGAATT
The DNA here is from genome assembly GCA_012274485.2 of Sinapis alba. Lineage (NCBI taxonomy): Eukaryota > Viridiplantae > Streptophyta > Magnoliopsida > Brassicales > Brassicaceae > Sinapis > Sinapis alba. The sequence goes on from MU106229.1 coordinate 12,929, forward strand.
GCCACCGATAAGCTAGAGCTAATAATGGACGAATGTGCATCCATAAAATGCACTTATAAGAAATCACGTCTGTTTAGTTCTCTTATATAGTGGTCTATTATTATATATATGGTAACATGAATTACTTTATATAATTACGTTTTAATAACGTGTCTCTTATAGTTCTCAGATTTATGAATCACAACTTGTAAGCTTCACACTTAGAAAGATAATCTTCTTCTTATTGCTTAAGAAAACTAACTCAAAAACTTAAACTTCTCACAATCACAATCTCTCAAACTTTTATGTTATGCGACAACTTTGCATCTCCATATATATTAAAATATAATTCATAATCTCACTAAAACATAGTTATTTAAATACCTCCTAACTTTGCCTAACTTTCATTTTCTCTTTATATCCATATCTTGATAGGAATAGACTAATTGAAGCTTAATCCAATATTTCCCCTTTTAAACTTGAAACACTTTGACTCCAAATTTCTCATACCGATGAACTCTCTCATCTCTTTGAATCTGATTTTCCCTAAGGCCTTGGTTAAGATGTCAGCTTTTTGTTTATCCCCTTGTACATACTCAACTTCAACTTGTCCGTTCTCCACACACTCTCTTATGAAATGATATCTTCTGTGTATATGTTTACTTCTCCCATGAAACACTGGATTCCTTGTTAGTGCAATGGCAGATTGATTATCAATGCATATCACTACTTTCTCACATGTTCTGCCAGTTACTTCACTTAGGAGATATTGAAGCCAAATTGCCTGTCGTGCAGCTTCTGTTCCAGCCATGAATTCAGCCTCACACGAAGATAGAGCTACCGTGTCTTGTTTCTGCGAGCACCATGTAATAGGGCTTTCACCAAGATAAAAGATGTGACCAGTTGTGCTCTTTCCATCGTCTGGATCGACGTTATAACTACTATCACTGTATCCCAAAAGTCTTGGTACCTTAGACGTTGATCTCTCGAACACAATTCCATACGAACTACTACCTTGCAGATATCTCAACACTTGTTTCATAGCAATGCCGTGTGACTCCCTTGGACTCTGCATATAACGGCTTAGAACTCCAACACTAAATGCTAAGTCAGGTCTTGTATGTAGTAGGTATCGTAAGCAACCAATGTTTCTTCTGTAAAGTGTAGCATCGATTTCTCTTTCCCCATCGGCTTTAGACAAAGTTAGACCTACTTCCATCGGACTATGAGCTGAGTTGCAATCGATCATTCCACCATCTTCAAGGATTTTTGTTGCATAACGTTTCTGGTTTAATGAGATTCCATTCTTATGTTGACATACCTCTATGCCAAGATAGTATGTTAATCTCCCAAGTTAACTCATATCAAATTTGGTCGCCATTCTTTCTTTAAACTCATTGATGATCCCTTTATTAGTTCCAGTTACAAATAGGTCATCCACGTAGACTGCAACAATGAGTATAGATCACCATTCACTGATTTTCGGTAAACTGATGAATCCTTGGCACACTTTTTGAACTCTAGCTCAAGTAGAATTTGATTAAGCTTATTGTTCCATGCCCTTGGTGCTTGTCTTAGCCCATACAAAGCTTTGTTTAGTTTATAAACTCTTCTTTCGCACCCTTTCTTCTCGTAACCCTCAGGCTGTGCAACATAAACGATCTCTTTTAATTCCCCATGAAGGAATGCTGTCTTAACATCTAAATGATGTACTTCCCAGCCGTTTGCTGCTGCTAGATTAACAAGAAGTCGTATGGTCTCGATTCGTGCAACTGGTGTGAAAACCTCATCAATATCTATTACATGTCGTTGTACGTATCCCTTTGAAACAAGTCGAGCTTTGTACTTATTAATGCTTCCATCCAAGTTGAGTTTGAGCTTGAAAACCCACTTTAACCCAATAGCTGTTGCTCCACTCGGAAGTTCTACCAAGGTCCATGTTCCATTCTTCTCAATAGACTCAATTTCTTCATCACATGCTCGTGTCCACTCCTCTGATTCCTTTGCTTCTCTAAAGTTTCTCGGTTCTAAGTTTAAGTATAGAAGAACTTCTTCTCCGAGTTCTTCGGCCATCAATATGTAATCATCGAGATAACCAGGTCTCTTGACTTGTCTCTCTGATCGTCTAAGACCTGTGCTTGTCCCACTGTGTCTTCTATTTCATCTTCATCAGGTAGTGGAGCTACCCAATCATGCACATGCGCGTGCTCTGTTTCTTCTTAAGCAGCCGGGACTTGCTCTGTTTTGGGTTGGCTGGTTTCATTAGATTCTGTGTTTCTGTCATTATCTTCAAAGCTCCCAAGAGTAACTACAAAACTTCCATCTTTGTTTGAATTGTCTTCGTTCCACTTCCATCCCCTTGTTTCATCGAACACCACATCGCGACTCACTACTATCTTTTCAGAGCTAGGATCGTATAGAAGATGAGCCTTTGACCCTGGCTTTGTTCCCAAGTGAACTAGTATGCGTGTTCTATCATCCAGTTTCTTCAATCACGTTGCATCAATTTTCGCGTATCCGATACATCCAAAAACACGTAAGTGACTCATACTTGGCTTTTTCATACGAAGTGCCTCATACGGAGTTTTCTCAGCTAATGATCGAGTAGCTATTCTATTAAGCAAATATGTTGAGTGGCGAATAGTTTCTCCCCAAAGATGATTCGGCATGTGCATATGCTTCAGGATGCTCCTTACCATCTCCATTAACGTCCTATTCCTGCGTTCTACAACACCGCTTTGTTGTGGTGTGTATGGAGCGGTCAAATGTCTTCTTATTCCGCAGCCTTCACAATATGCATCGAAGTCTCAAGACACAAACTCACCTCCTCTATATGTCCTAAATGTTTGAATTTTTTCTTTTGTTTCTTTCTCCACTATACTCTTCAATTTTTTGAATTTTTTGAATGCTTCATTCTTCTCTTTTAGCAGCATCGTCCACATGTAACTTGTATGATCATCTACAACAACTAAGATGTATATATTTCCGGCAAGAGTGCTTGGTGTTATTGGACCACAAATATTGCTATGTAGGAGTTCAAGTGGTTTCGATGCTCTATATGAAGTTGCTTTAGGAAACATTAGTCTAGCTTGTTTGCCGAGTAAACACGATCCACATATCTTCTTCTCGATGTTAACTCTCGGAATGCCAAGTACAAGCTCCTCTTGTATCATGGAATTTAGAGTCTCATAGTTAACATGCCTTAGGCGTGCATGCCATCTAATGGACTCGTTTTCTGTTTTTAGATGAATACACTATGTACTCTTTAACCCCATCCGAACCTTATACAGTCTATTTCTTGATCTTGTGGCTGTAACGAGCAGCTTCCCGTGTTGATCATGCATTGTTAATTGTTCTCCTTTTAGACGTATATCGCATCCAGATTCTGTAGTTTGTCCCAAGCTAATAATATTGCTTTTCAAATCGGGAATAAAATATACGTCAGTCATCTTCCTTGAGTCTCCATTCGTATCAGTAAACAATATAGTGCCTTTTCCCTTGATGTCGATCCTTGAATCATCCCAAATTTAACTTTCCCGGTAATCGTATTGTCCATTGATGAAAAATATCTTTGATCTCTTGTCATAAAGAAGCCATCTCCGAGACCATTCCAGAGAATGAACTCGATCGTGACAAAAATGAGACTAATCCTCTGTACTGTAATAGAAGAGTCAGAGTTGGTCTACCCCTGCCCTTCAGCGTCCCATTTTCCGCAATGATTACTAGCTCCATTATCAAGGTACCAAACATCTTCTCCTCCACTAGCTGTTTCATATTTCTCGGGTAGGACATTCTTTTCGTTTAAGAACACTATCTCATGCATCATTAACTCATCAGTCTCTTGCGTCTCTGTGTTATCAGTCTCTTGAGCCTCTTGTAACTTTAACAAGCGATCAGGGCAGTTATACGCGAAGTGGCCTATCTTGTCACAGCGGAAACAAATTATACTTGTTGCATCTCTTCCACTGTTATATCGTCCACGACCCCTTCCTCTGTAATAAGATCGTCCTCCACATCCTCTCCATCTATACGTATCATTATATTCTCGGTTTGATTGTTCATTACGGTTTGTTTGCTCTTGTGGTTGACGATTTGATTGGTTGGTAAGTCTTTCTGAGGTCACAGACATCAATTTTCCCTGATACTCCTCGGCTTCTTCATCATCTTTGATACGCTCCTCATAAGCTTTTAGACGTCCCATCATATCCTTGAAACTGGTTGTGTTAAGGTCTAACACTTGTTCTAAGGATGCGACAATGTGAATGAACTTCTTTCGTGGGAGACTTTTAAGAAACTTCTTGACAATTTTTGCTTCTTCAATAGTTGTTCCTAGAGCGGCTGACTTTGAAGCTAGCTCAGATAATTTTCCTCTGAAATCGTCAATACTCTATGTTTCTTTCATCTTCATACGATCAAACTCATTCATTAGAGTTTGTAACCTAGGTTCCTTCACTCGTCCAGCTCCCACATGTCTGGTTTTGATAGCTTCCCATACTTGCTTAGCTGTGTTAAGCTCTCCGACTTGCAAGATGAGCATCTCGGGTATTGATTGAAACAAGAGGGCCAAAGCCATATCGTTTTTATCAGTACTATCAGTCTCGGTTTCAATTGCCTCCCATACTTTATACACCTTTAACGTGATCTTCATCCTCATAGCTCATACGGTATAATTGGTTGTGGTAAGCATTGGGCATTGAATTGATGAAGGTCCTCCTCCTTCTCTTACTCGGTTTGTCGATGGAATAATCTCTCCCATGATCTTTGACTAAGCTATGATACCAAATATAGTTCTCAGGTTTATGAATCACAACTTGTAAGTTTCACACTTAGAAGGAATAATCTTCCTCTTATTGCTTAAGAAAACTAACTCAAAAACTTAAGCTTCTCACAAACACAATCTCTCAAACTCTTATGTTATGCGACAACTTTGCATCTCCAAATTATTAAATAACTAGTTATAGGCATAGTTATTTAGATAACTCTTAACTTTGCCTAACTTTCCTTTTCTCTTTATATCCAAATCTTGATAGGAATAGATTAATTCAAGCTTAATCCAATATCTCTTAGTATTTTATATAGTGGCTTACCATTGTATGGAATATGAATTGCAACCGATAAGCTAGAGCTAATAATGGATGAATGTGCATCCATAAGAAAAATATATATATATTAATTTTCAAATGCACTTATAAGAAACGTGTATTTTAATATATATATATATATATATATATATATATATATATATATATAGCTAATCATATAGATGTTAAACATCATGTCCTTGCATTTGCTCTGAATTACGCGTTTTTAATACTTTTATAATTTATGTAGTAGCTTATTGTGGCATGGTTCCCGTTTGGCTTATTATGAATTGCCTTAATATAATAGGTTTTAACCATGTGTCTTATAGAACTTTAGATATTGGCTTTTGAGTTATGATGGTTTGATTCCCGTTTGGTGACATGAATTATCAGGGGCCAGCTAGTGTCAATACTTAATAATACCTTTAATATATATAATTAAACTATAATTGGGGGCACACACAAGTTTTCATTATAATATTTTTCTGGATTGGGGGCACGTGCCCCATACCTCTTTCTCTCCGTCCGCCCCTGTATATATGTATATATATATTATTTTTTCATAGTTAATTTTTCATATGCCTCTATTATAATTTGTAATTTGAATTTTTTTTTTCTCTGAATGAATGACTCCATTGATTCAACCAGAACTTACGCATGAGATGATTCTAAGCTAACAAGTTACAAACCATTAGAAACTAAGCATGCAAGACACATACCCTTCCTTTGGACCAGCAGAATTTATAAAATTCTCTGGAGACAAACGTAAACACATATAACAAAGATTACAAAAGAGAACCGAAACAAAATCTAGAACCATAAGAACAAACGTCCAAGTAAACAAATTCAATGAAGAAAGAAGGCAGAACCCTTAGACGAACTTATTAGGGAAGAACCTGCATCTCAATATATTGCTCTGGGAACAACCTGACGAACCACAAGATATCACAGCGAACCAGATCTCAGATGATGAAGACCCAACATTTAGCTTCCAAACCTCCACGTCAAGGTGCATAGAGAGCCGAAGCCCCCAAGTCTTTGAAAACGAGCCTGATGTTCTTTCAACCCGACCATAAAGCAACCCATCGCAACGGAGACAAGGAACAAACACAACCTTCAACCTTCTCTAGATCTACAACTAGAAGCAACCAATACGCACCTGCATCTTTAAGAGGCAGGAGAAAGAGCCTGGGACGGATAAGATACAACAAATCAGAAACGAGAAGCTGTTTCAGGAAAACCACCACCAAAAATAACTCCACTCCAGGTCTAGAAAAATATTTTAGTTAGATCTACTTTGAACCTTAACAAAAGAACATGCACAAAAGAAATAAAAAGAAGAACACAATCCGGGCCAACGGTGGCTATGAAAGCCCACTCCGTTGACCGGAAAACACTATTCAGATGACAAAAATCTAGAGAGAGGATCCTAATTTAAATCTTTTATGAAGGTAGATAAAATCAAAATAATAATAATTTCATTAACAAGATAAAGTAACTTAAAAGTGGACAAAAAGCAACTTAACCCATTTATAAAGTAATAATAACTTAACTTTAAAATTAAACTATATTAATATATTTTAATCCCATTAAAGTAAACAAATTTACTTTAAGTACTGAAAGTCAAATCTTTTAAAATTTTCGTTAAGTTTTATTAACCCTAATTTAGTAATTTATGTAAACATTGACAGTAATTCAAAAACTTCATTTTATATTTAAAAAAAAACTTTGGCTGGCAACATGCATTATCTTTATATAATAAATTTGATTTATTTAGTACTTTTATATAGTGGTCTATTTTTGTATATGGTAACGTGAATTGCTTTTATATAACTAAGTTTTAATCACGTGTCTTTTAGTAGTTTTTATATAGTGGCTTACTATTATTTGGAATATGCCACGGATAAGCTAGAGTTAATTATGGATGAGTGTGCATCCATAAGAATTTTTTTTAAAACATATATATTTTATTAGTTTTCAAATGCACTTATAATAATTTGAAACGTCATTGATTAAAAGTAGAAAACAGTCCATATAAACAATACTAGATTTGGACACGCGCGCCAGCGCAGATATTAAATTTGCATTTTTATATTAAATAATGTAATTAAAATGTTATGTGGTCTTAAAATAATTTGTTTGTATGTTAAAACATATATTTTCTAAACCCATATCCGAACCTGATTTGAAAAACCCGAACCAAAATCCAAACCGATGTAGTAAAATATCCAAATAGGTATTAAATTCTGAGAGATTGTAAATTCGAATCCGAACGGGTAATACTCAAACCCGAATGGATATCCGAAGATAACTGAATGTATACTTCTAGTTTACTTCTCTAATTTTATTTAAAATATTTATTTTGATGCTACTTATATCTTAAGATAATATAATATACATATAATTATAAGCAATAAAACACAATAAATAAATTAGAAAAGACAAGCATTAAAATAGGAAATTAAGTAAAATATAATAAATAAACTGAAAAAGACAAACATTTAAATAAATAATTTATTTAATTTTGAGTGGCATGAAAGTGTAAATAAGTGTGAAAACTTATGGATATTTTTTATTAGGTACTTCTCTTTTAATAAGATAGATGTGGCTTGACATAGAAGAAAATATTCTATTACTTAAAAAACATCAAACCATAATAAAACAACCAACATAAAACAAATCTTCGTGAAAAATATATGCAGTCTTCACGAATAAATTAATAGACGATCTGGTTTTGTGCTAGAAAATTATAAAAATCTTGAAATCTTAAAATATTTATTCTATAGGTTTTTGAATATATTCACTGCGCTTTCAAACACGTCGCAGTAGATAATAGATACGCCTCAAAGCTCACGATTAAACTGATCTACAATGTATCTCATGACGAAATTGGATTCTATTATCAGGTTGTTCACATCTTCTGCACACTTTATGTTCTGACTCATGTTTTTCTGCAGATAGTAAGGTGCACATCCAACTGGTGGCAACCCCATCACCACATCCTCCTCACTTTGACTACAACTCCTGTGAAACAAAAATAATACTTCACTTATTGCTGGAGATCAAAATAATGATATATAACACTTTTTAATGATATATAAGTCAGTGATGAAGAAAACATATATGACTCAGTCATCTTTAGGCTATCAATATGCAGTTCAAGAACTTTCAGATACCATTCAGAAATCTAAAAATAGAACAAGGGTTGTGGTTTGCTCTTTCTATAAATGATTTTCTGTAATCAGTTTAAAAGCTATCATTTTATGGGCTTTGGCTATCAAACATATGTTACAAAACATAAAATTAAAGATTAACCTTGAGCTCATGTCTCATATTGGAAGTCAAGAACTTATTAAAAACTGTGGAGAGTAGAGACTCTACACATTGGATATGTTTTAAATGCACAAATGAACGTAATCATTCACTCTAATCGATATATAAAAAACCGATTTCGAGACTATCCGATTCGAAGCTTCTTCCCCAATACTCAGTTTTATCTGCGGGAACATATCCACAAACTTCTCAACTTGCATAGCGAATGAAACCCATTGCTAAACCTCCCCGTAGGCTGATGCGTAGCAAAATCCCTACCGTACACCAAGGTCCCAAGAAAGTTATTGGTTCCGTAATCAAGGGAGGAATCTCCAAAAATGAACAGAGAAAACGATTCGATCACCGGCGGCAGCGGAGGTATGGACTATGGTAATATGATGATTGAATCAGTTGATTAGTAAGAATGTAATACAAGGATTTATATACATGGAGTCACCGACTTCCTTCTCTACTTATATGGAAATTGTATATTTACACTATATTTATATATGAGTATCCTCTATATGCTCCTGCAAAATTGGCGACCGGTAGTTGAGAGAGCCCAATCTTGGAGAGATGACTGTTAAGAAGGGATATGTAACTGGCCTTGTGAGTGCATTATCCAGTTGGTCCTTGGAAGAGACATGAGAAACGCGCAAGAACCCGGATTGAACAAGCTGTCGGATGAAATGATAGTTGAGTGCAACTTACTTCATTCTTGAGTGGAATACTGGATTTGCACAGAGATAGGTAGCACCTAGATTTTCACAATATATTACTGGTTGTGATGGTGATGAGATGCCAAGTTCTTTGAGCACATTGGTTGTGATGGTGATGAGATGCAACCGTTTTTTTTTTGCGCGACCTCCAAGATAGTAGGTTGGAACCAAGATAAATAATATTGGTTCTTGTTGAGGTAAAATCAACTATGTTCCCATCTGGGATGCATCAGAGAAGGCATGGAGATATAGAGTGTTCTTGGCATGAAAGAAGATGCCTATGTCACAAGTTCCAGCAAGATATCTTAGTAGTCTCTTGACTGCTTGCCAATGGATGTCTGTTGGACGGTGTATAAACTGAGAGAACTTATTGACCACAAAGGTGACATCAAAACGTGTGAACTGAAGGTGTTGTAGAGCTCAAACAACTGATTTCTACATCGTGCCATCAGTAAGGCTGGTTCCTGAGAGAAGAGTAAGATGCTCATTTGAGATCGTAGGAGATGCGATTGGTTTTGCATCAGCCATGTTAGGGCACGCAAGAAGATCGTTGATATATTTGGTATGTGTAAGTAGTAGACCAGAGGTAGATCATTTTGCTTTTAGCCCAAAAAGTAGCTGAGTTCCCCATGATCTTATAATGAGAATCTATTTCTGAGAATCTTAATAAACTGGTTCACACAATGAGAATCATTTCCAGTCACGACAATGTCGTCCATGTATATTAGGATGTAAAGTAGGACACCGGAGGAGCAAAGAATGAATAAAGCCGCATCTGATTGTGAGTTTTTAAATCTAGAGTCAATGAGAAAAGTCTGTATTTCAAAACATACCACGCTCGAGGAGTCTGTTTGAGGCAGTAGAGAGCTTTACGAAGTTTGAAGACGTAGTGTGGTCTGTCCTTTTCAACGAAGCCGGTAGGTTTTACCATGTAGATGTCTTCATTTAAGTGACCTTAAAGGAATGCATTATTGATGTCTAATTGGCGAAGAGGCCAGCCTCGAGTAACTGCAATATCCAGAACAAGTCTTATTGTGGTGTGTTTGAGCACAAGACTGAAGGTTTCTTTGTAGTCAATACCTTGTTTCTAATGAAATCCATTGCCAACTAAACGAGACTTGAAGAATTTTACTGAACCATCTGGATTGCTTTTGATTCGATAGACCCATCTGTTGCCAATGAGGTTGTACTTTGGATCAGGTGGAATGAGATCCCAAGTGTGTTCCTAAAATTTTGAGTCCATTTCTTCTCCTATTGATCGTCTCCAACGTTCATCCAAGAGAGCCTGAGAAACACATGTAGGCTCTGTTTTAGTTCTCTGTTTCATAGAGACAGTGAGGGAGAATTTTGTCTGTCTTTTTGAAATATTGTTCTTTGCCCGAGTTCTCATTGGATGATTCTTCATCGATTGAGATATTGTTGGCTGATCAGCAACTTCTATGTATTCCTTTCCTGTTCAGGAAAACAAAGTCATAAGTAGATATAATTTAATCATTAGTTTCTGACACATACGGCTTTGTTGGTGGAGGGTTTTCTGCAACCAATGTTGTTGTGATCACCGGTGGATGATCCAAACCTGGGGGCTGAACTTCTGACACAGTCTCAGGAACACACATATATATATATGTGAGCCAATCAGAAGAAGTAGTTTCTAGTTGTGAAGGAGGAGAAGGAACTGTTTGGAAAGGAAAGGTGTTTTCAATAAATTGAACATGACAAGACACATACACTTTGTGGTTGCTGGATCGAGATAGAAGTAGGCACTTTGAGTTAATGAATATCCAAGAAAGACGCAGGGAGATGATCGAGTATCATGCTTGTGTCCGGCATAAGGACGTAGCCATGAAAAGGACCTTTAGTTAGTTTGGTGATGTGCCAAAGAACTTCTCGTACGGGTTCTGATTTGACAGCGTTGGAGTTGGTAGTCGGTTGATCAGGTAACCGCTGCAGCAAAGGCATAACTTCAGTAAGTAGTGGGTATTGATGATTGAGAGAGAAGTGCAAGACCCGTTTCCATGATATGACAATGTCGTCTCTCTGCAAACCCGTTGTGTTTGGGTGTCTGTGGAGGAGTCGTGAGATGAGAGACACCACTACGAGCAAGATCATCAGCAAGTGCTATGTATTCTCCACCATTGTCAGAGTAGAAAGTCTTGAGTTTTTTATTGAAGTTGTTCTCCACAATGGCTTTCCAGCGAGTGAAAATGTGTTGTACGTTAGAATTGTTCCTGATCGGATAGAACCAGACATAATAAGTATAGTGATCAGCAAAGATAACATAGTATTTGTATCCATCAACTGACACTAGGGATGTCTAGACATCTGAGAACACTAGGCCAATTTATTGAAAACACCTTTCCTTTACATAAATTGTATGTGTCTTGTCATGTTCAAAAAACAGAGTTTAAGATAGGTAAAGTTGGGTGTCCTAAGCATGAATGCCATGGAGACAAATGACCCTTAACTGAAGAAACAAAAACTGGAGAAGATGAGAGTTTTGTGCATTGACTAGGCCACTCGTATCCTCCAACTTTAGAATTTCTGTGGATTATTTGTGCCCCCGAGTTGGGATCCTTCACTTGAATTCCACAAAACAAAGTTGTCAGTACATAGCTTGTTGACAGAGACAAGATTCTTTGATATTTGTGGAACTCCAAGAACATTTTTGAGATAAATGATCATTTAGTAGATGGGAGAGTAGATAAAACAGTCTGTGTGATTTGGAGTCCAGCGTCATTCCCAACCTGAACCTTTTCACCACTAGTGTATGGTGTATGCATTGACAGGTTTTCGAGATCAAATGTTATGTGATGAGATGCACTGTTGTCAACAAGCCAAGACGGTGGTTCAGGAGAGCTCATCATCGCACTGTAGGCTTGTGGATGCCAATGGTATTGCGACGGTGGGGGTCCATTTTTGGCCTGAGAAACAATGCGAAATTGTGGACACTGCTTTGCTGTGTGGCCTTGTGTTCCACATGTTTGACATCGACCAAGATATGTGTGACAGCCCGTCCCGCTCACTCGGAACCCCGACTCACAGCGCTGCAGCGCATCGACCCCAACCCCTCCCTTATGAGTTCTCACTAACTCCATAATTAGGTTGTTGGTGCGCCTCGAACCCATGACCTCACCCTTTAACAGCATTCTCACAGGACAAGCTGTCACTAATTGATCTGCAGGTCAATTGGTGACAGCTTGTCCTGTGAGAAGGCTGTTAAAGGGTGAGGTCCTGGGTTCGAGGCGCACCAACAACCTAATTATGAAGTTAGTGAGAACTCATGAGGGAGGGGTTGGGGTCGATGCGCTGCAGCGCTGTGAACCTGGGGTCCGAGTGAACGGGACAGGTTGTCACATAAAAAAAGTCGACTTTTATTGTGACAGCCCGTCCCGCTCACTCGGAACCCCGACTCACAGCGCTGCAGCGCATCGACCCCAACCCCTCCCTTATGAGTTCTCACTAACTCCATAATTAGGTTGTTGGTGCGCCTCGAACCCAGGACCTCACCCTTTAACAACATTCTCACAGGACAAGCTGTCACTAATTGATCTGCAGGTCTGTGAGTCGGGGTTCCGAGTGAGCGGGACGGGCTGTCACAATATGGCTTTTTTCCATGATTGTTTTGACCGGTGCAATTTGCCTGACAGTTGGTGTTGTTCTAGAATGGATGTCAGTTCTTCTGTTTGTTGTGATGCTGGTTTGTCTGAGCAGCCTGAGTGTGGTGTTCGGTTGTAGGTGGAGCAGCCGGGTTTTGAAGAGCTGTTTCTCGGTTTATTAGCTTTCATGAAGCTCATCAAAGGAGATCGATTTGTCACGGCCATGAACTGAGTTGATGACTGCCTTGAAGTCATCTGTAAGGCCAACAAGGATTGTTTCTGTGAGATCTTCAGCATCCATAGGACTTCCAAGGAGAGAAAGGGTGTCAGATTTTGTTTTGATGAGTGAATATATTCATCAACTGACTTGGACGCTTTGACGCTCTGTTGTAGCTGGTTTCTCAGATGTTTGATGTGGCCGCGAGTTGGTTTGCCATATGTGTAAGCGAGGGTGGTCCAAGCTTCAAGTAATGTGTTGGCACTCGCTATTAGTGGCTGGTTTGTTGTTTTAATGGCACCCATGAGTGCACTGTAGATCAGTGCATCTTGACGTGTCCATGAACAGGGCCGGCCCTGAGATTTTGGGGGCTTGAAACAAAATGAAAAATGGGGGCCTATACATTACATTATAAAATATCCAAAAACTAAATTCATAAACATAGTTTTGTATATAAAATACTAAACCATTGATAAAATATAAGTATTCATACGCCAAAAAAGAACAAATGAACCGATAGTTTACATCTTCTTAAAAATACTCCTTCTTGCATTTTTTTCTGCAAAATCATTCATCAAACTTTGATAGTCAAGTTTCCCAACCATATCTCTCTCAATTGACAGCATTTCCAAACCATTCAATCGATCTTCTGACATACTTGACCTCAAGTAAGATTTTATTAACTTTAACTTGGAAAAACTTCTTTCGGCTGAAGCGACTGAAACCGGAATCGTTAACATCACTCTATATGCAAGGAAAGTATTTGGATAGCAGCAAACTTCATACCTTTTCATAAAGTCTAACACATCAATGGCCTTTCTGATCTCCCTTGGTAAAACATTTCGTAAAACTCTGAGTTCTAGGAATAAATGATTCCCATCAATGTCTGAGATCTCACCATGTTTAAGACAACTTTCAAGGTTGATACATGATTCCTTTAAATCATCATCTGATGTTGATCTCAGCTTCTTTGGATCAAACAAGAATCCAATTTTTTTCTCATATTCTTCAAATTGTTCAAACCTCATCTGAAGAGATACTATAGCTTGATCCACAATTCTTAGGAAAAAACCAACCTTAAACTTTTCTTCCTCACTCAGCATCTCAGACTCATCATCTCCTTGATCCTCCTCATCAAATTTTTTTTCCTTTTAATAATGCGTTTTCGTTGAACAGGAAAACTTGGCTCAATATCCATTGATTTTGCAATAATCGTAGCTTCTGCTTTTGCTTTTTCAAATCCAACTTCTCTGTAATTGTTCAAATATGAAACCAACCCTTTCAATTGCACAAAAGCATTATCAATATCAATATAATCTGATTGTAGCATCTTACTTACCGTATTAACGGTAAATAGAAGATCATACCAAATGACCAAAGCAAATAAGAACTCAAATCCTCCAATTCCATGAGTTTCACTTGTAGCAAGAATTTCAGCATTGCTGCGAGCTTCAGGATCATTACAATTTTCTGCCAAGTAATCCAACGCATCTCTTATTTTTGGAGCCTGAAAACGAATTGCTCGAACACTTTCAACACGACTTTCCCAACGAGTTTCAGATAATGACTTAAGTGTGAGACCTCCTACCATCTCCTTAAATATATCCCACCTAGTTGTAGATCCTGAAAACAAATTATACATCCGTTGAATGATTCCAAAGAAAGCAACCGCTTTTTTAGATGATTTAGCCATATCGCAAAGTGTCAAGTTAAGACTATGACAACCGCAAGGCATAAAAAATGCTCGTGAGTTGATATCCAACAATCTTTTCTGTACTCCTTTGTGTTTTCCCTTCATATTAGAGCCATTGGCATATCCTTGCCCTCTCACATCATCAATATTCAAATTGAGACCAGCCAATGTATCACAAAGCAACTCAAAAAGTCCTTCTCCATATTTATCTGCAACTTCTAAGAATGTCACAAAATATTCTTCAACTTGTGTCTTAGCCATGGAGACATCCACACATCTGATAACAAGGCTCATTTGTTCTTTATGACTCTTATCTGGAGTGCAATCGAGAATAACCGAAAAATATTTTGCCTCTTGAATTTTCTTGATGATCTTAAGTTTAACCTCATGTCCTAGCATAAAAATCAACTCATCATGAATCCTGTGGCTTAAATAATGATAGTGAGTCTGACCTTCCTTAATCCGTCTGATATGCTCTTGCATGATTGGATCAAAAATTCCATATGATTCAACAAAACTCAGAAAGTTTCCATTGTTTTTCTGACCAACCTTATCATTAGTCCCACGAAATGCTATATTCTGCTTAGCAAGAGTAGTTACCAATGAAAATATTCTCAGCAAAACCTCTCTCCAATGGTTTCTTTCTTTACTGATTTCTTCTTGAAGACACTTATCAATGGTCTGCTTCTGCCTTAATCTCAATTCTAATTCCATCCACTGACTCATACACACAATATGGTGATGACTAGTTTCATGTTGACTTAGTCTTAACCTGATATTTTTCCAATCATTAAACCCTTTGCTTGAAAACTGGTTGACTTCTTGATCCCGACCAAATAACTTACAGCAAAAGCAATATGCTTTGTCTGATATCACTGAATAAAGTAACCAGCTCCGGTCTTGTTTATCTCCATTTTTCAACTCTCTTTTGTAATACTTATCCAAAATCTCTTCTTGTTCTTTAACATTCACAGCCTCTTCTTTACTCTTGTTCTTTTCTTTCTCAGACTTATCTATAGTTTTCTCTATCTTACCATCCTCTAAAACAGTATGATTTTCATCACCAGCTCCAATACACTCATCAGTTTCCAGTGATTTTGATTTTTTAACATACCTTAACATAGAATTGGCTAGAGATTTTTCTTCTTCTTTTTTTCTTTTCCTTTCTTTTTCCTTCTCAGCTCCTGATTTACACTTTGTTTTTCGTGTAGAAATTCCTAAAAATTTCATGTCAAAGAAAAATGAAGTTAAAGTTAGCTTAATGATAAAATTTATAATTATAATAGTAGAATTTTGAATACCTGTCATGGCTTATGACGAGATTTGGCTTCTGATATAAATACAAGCAATTGAGAAAGGAATAATGAAATTTTGTTTTTGGTTTGAAGGTTATGACAGGGGGAGAGGAAGAAGCTTAAAAGTCTTCCTAAACAAACAAAAAAAAGAAGGGCAAGAGTCCAGGAAAAAAAAAGGGAAACACGTTTGTCTAATTTTTTTTTTAACTTTGTAGATTTTTTTTTCTGGGCTGTTGCATTAATATGTTCTTTGGCCCATTCAAATTAATTTCAATTGTCATAAAACCAACGTGATATCCTCAGGTTTGTATGATTTCATAAAAATAATATATATTGGATTTTTTCTAAATGGGGGCCTATAAAAAATGGGGGCCTGAGGCAAATGTTTCAACGGGCTTGGCCCAGGGCCGGCCTTGTCCATGAATCAAACACCGGGTTTGTTTGTTCTCTGTCTGCAACATGATCTTTTCAGTGGTGGAGCAATAAAGGAATCTATAAACTTAAGTAGGTTGTAACCGCTTAGCAGAGCCTTGATTCGGATACTCTAGGTGAGATAGTTTGTGGAGGATAGCTTGGTTACTTTGTTCATGTTGATGTTGATGTTGATAACAAAGTTTAGTGCATCACTGGTAGTGATTGTCTCTGTTGTGGCAGAGTTATTTGGTGACGCCATTGAAGAGAATTCAAGATGTTTTGCAGAAGAAAAATAAAAAGAGAAGAGTGAGCCGATTTAGGCTTTAGATCTTTGACGGCTTTGATACCATATAGACGAGGGTAAGAATGTAATACAAGGGTTTATATACATGAAGTCACCGACCTCCTTCTCTACTCATATGGAAAGTGTATATTGACAATATATCTACGAGTGTTCTCTATAGGAGGTATGAACGGTAGAGTCGGAAATAAAGAAGAAAAGGGAGAACTTCTTGTAGATAAGTGACGATAGGAGATCAGTTTAACTGTGGTGAAGATTATCAAAGAAGAGAAAACACGAAGGAGGATTTTTATTGACATTCTCTGTGACGAGAGCGAGAAAATGCGAGTGGCTTTGTAAGCTTTACCGAGGTTAAATTGCTGTCGTATTAAATCAGCTTACATACCGGCTGATTGAAACGCTGAGAGACTAAAGACGAATTGAACCGGCTAAACTGAAACAATTCCGGTTAGAACGATCAAGTTTTGGTTTACTAAATATGATTACCGGTTAATCTGATTTTTTAATGTGTTAATTCAATTTGTTTCAATACAATGATTACAAAGTGAAAAGAACGAAGAGAAATGGACCAAGTGGTTCTTGTCCTCTCTAACCCGTTTGTAGATGCAAAACATTCACCAACACAGAAAGAGGAACTTCTGCAACCTCAGAAAATCAATGAAGATGTTTTTTTAACAAAGACTTCAGTTTCTAAACTTTGGTTCGGTAACTACCAGCGTTCCTTATTATCATCTGCAGCCAATGTAATTATCATCAAAGCTTTACAACTTGAGGCGCTTCTATAGTTAATTGGATTAAGTGGAGATTAATAATTGAACTTAGTTAACTATTTGATGTGCCAAACAAAGCTTACGAATACTACAAGGGGAAATCTTTCATTCCATGTGGTTACATTTCTGTGCAAGCTTCCCAATCAAGAAAGAGAAAAGAGGGAAAAATGGTCAATTTCCATATCCCTCCCTGACCAAAAGAACACACCAATTACAACCAAAGATATAATATTTCCTCTTCTGCTAGTCTCCAAGAAGAGAAAGATTCATAAATGAATATTCTACACTTCAAACATTGAATCCAAAACAAACTGCATAAATAGTAACGCCATTGTTCTGCGGATCACATTAATCAGTTAGGGAATCTTGTTGCTCTTCTTCCCCACGGACGTTGCTGCTGCTGCTGGTACTGCAGTCCAACACCATTGTTACCTACATTGCTTCCCTTTTCTGTAAACCTTCTCATTCTCATTCTCTCTTCCTTCATGTTCGCAAACCGAGAGTCCAGTGTCTGAGGCCCTTGTCTCTGTCCTCCTCCTCCATTCGCTTGCTTCTGCTCTATCTTCCCCCCTTGCTGCTGCGTTGTGTTTGCAGACTAAGATCAATCAATCACTTTCAAAATCTCTTTTGTTAAGTCATCATAATGCTCATATAACACACACCAGATACAGATATTGCTGCATCAGTTTCCAAGAGCAACTGAATCTTTTTGATTGGTCTTGAATAAGGAATTAAAAATCAGACATAAAATACAGTCTTTTCTAAACTACAGTCTCTTCAAGGTCGACCATGTCCACGCTTGCTGATAAAAACCAATCCCACGAAGGTTATCTAATGCAACCTAACATAAGATCTGAATAATTTACCTTTGCGACAAACCCTCTTGGTGTAGATCCATACTGATCTGGTGGAGTAATGAACCTGCACAAAAGAAAAACGTCTAAATAACCGGAAAAGATTTACAGAAAAGAGCCACCTATATAAATCATCAGAAGCCAATAGGTAATAGTATATCAGCTAAGCATGTAGCCAGCTAATGCAGGATGGAAGGATGAATGCTGAAGGCTTAATTGTGAATGCCTCTTGTCTCAACAAATTAACTCTGTGAAGAAGGACTAAGAGCAGAAGATTAATGGATGATCTGTGACGCAACAAGTAACAGTGAGATTTTTAATGATGAAGATCCTGACATCTGAATCCTCATGGTGTCCTAGCAACTGTGCATCTACCATTTCAATGTCACAACAATAGACCAACAAACCCAAACAACACTCTTCAGAAAGCAGAAAGAGGACATAACTCAAAAATTTAGGAGGCTGATATGAATGTATGCAACGGATTTTCATAATTAGAACATGAAAGACCATGCACGGTACCATACGAGTAGAGTACACCAAACCCGTGTTGCTTTCCATAGAAACACCCAATTACAAGGAGCTTAGAAGCTTCTCGATTCAGAAACAGTAGAATAGCATAGAAGGAGCCCATGTTAATAAGAAAATCAGAGAACTATCAAGCAGTCTAGACCTTGATTGATTCGTATTAGCCATTCTTCCCGCATTATAAGGTCTACCACGGAGTGAAGCACCAGAAGCAACATTACGAGCAACAGCTGTAGTTACAGGAAACTGGTTTCCTTGGAAACTTGACCTTCTCTTAGCAAAAGAACCCTAAAATTATGATATAAAGTCCGAACATAAACACAAAAAAAAAAAAAAAAAATCCAACTGACAGGACAAAGAAGCTAAGACAATAACAATACTTACCTGTCTAACATCAGACCGTGAGTCCATATAACGCTGTGCTTTTACCGTATTGTTTTTGGCAGCACCATTAAAGTTATCCTTTTTATTCTGCCTCAATCACATACCAATGTTCAATAAGAGATCAAAATTTCACAAAGATAAGCTTTGAATGAGAAGTTTCAGATTACTTACGGATGCTCTCTGTTTCTTGGCTTTATTGACATTGGTGGTGTTGCTCTTTGACATCTTGATAATAGCATCTATGCTCATACGAGATAAGATGATCATGAGCTATAATAAAGGATGCATCTTTATTTGAGCTGTTAGAAAGAAAATTAAAAAAAAAGAAAAAGAAAAAAACAAACCTAAAGACATGTCCATTTTCTTCTCGGTGAGAGCAACGGTCTCAGTAGTAATAGGCTTTTCAGTTGCCATCTGCAAAATCGGAGACGAACCAATGAGAAAAACCGGAGACTTGGATCGATTCACGAATCAATCGAACAAATCGTTACCGATTTAGGGGAAGTCGACTGTCACAGCGAGAGAAAAGGAGAAGCTTTTCTTCTTTTATTCTGATTCAGGACGAGTGAAACCGAAGATAACTGAGTCAACTCGTCTAGTACCTTTTAAGCAGAAACAGTAAGATCTATTTATCCACTGGGTTGGCCGGCGGATACCAACCGGTAATTTACGATGCCTAAAGGTTTTGTCGTTGTATACGTGTCGAACTATCATTGGATAAAAGATCTATAGGTCATATCTGCAGCTTTCCAGATTTTGTATTAAACACAAGATGATTAGGGTGATGATTGTTTAGAAGTTTTTGGATTTTAATTTTCGTTTTTAGATTTTCGTTTTTAGATTTTGATTTTTGATTTTGCTGTAGATTTTAGTTTTTTTTAAAACTAATGGTGATTCTAAATTCTGATTTTCAATCCTTTTTTTTAATTTTTTAAATTTTCTGTATAATTCTGATTTTGCTGTAGACTACCAATAGATGTCTTAAAATATGTAAACTTTACATAAAATAAATTTTAATAATTAATTTTATTTCCTGACAAGTTTTTTAGTATTTTCTTATTATATATGTTAAACAAATTATTTTTACTTAATCTTATTAAGTTAAGAAAATGATTCTTACTAAATCGTATTTGTTTATAGTAATTATCATTATTTATTTATTTTCTTATATTAATGCATAAATGTTGTTACAAACTATTTTTTGAAAAAGGAAAAAATTATAAATCCATCTTAAGTGTAGAAAAACCACCAAAACTTGACTTTAGGTTCTTGTGTTGAAAAACAGTTATTTGCAAAAACTAGTTTTCCTATGTTTTAGAAAATTTAATCTTTGAAAATCTTGATTGGGTGAAAAATAGTTTTTGGAAAAAAAAAATCAAAAACTAATCTAGAACCTACAAACAATCATCCTCTAGGTATTTGAATATCCGAGTCTTTCCTTCTTCTTTGGTTATTTTGACATTTTTTCGTTACCGGCGGATACCAACCGGTAATTAGTCATATAATTAGTTGGATTGATAATTTTTATTAATTATTTATTTTAATCAGATCTAAAAATAAAATATAATTTTAGAAACCATTAATACAACTTACCATATAATACAAGTGATATTACAAATAATGATTTATGGTAATTAATTGTAGTATTATAGAAATAATATATAATTTTTTATCAATTTTTTATAATATCAATTATTTATTAATAATATAAAATAAAACAATTTAATATTTATTTATATTTATAGAAATAAATATAATGGTTGTATATTCTTAAATAAAATTATATTTTAATGTAAGGCATTATTAATTTTTTTATGTTTAAAGCACACACATGATTTATAAATCATTTATAAATTTTTTGAAATTTGAAATTATTTAAGAATATTTTTTATCTAGCTTAGATATTCATTTTATTAGAATTTGTATATCATTTATAAGGCTTTTGCTAAATCGTTTATAAAGATTTATAAATACATTTATAAAACATAAAATTTTATAAAATCATTTGTAAATACTTATAAATAAATCTATTATTGTAGATATGTATATTTATAATGATTTATATAAATCATAAACAATTATCTCACACTTCTTATTATATATTAAACATAAGTTGTTTAGTTGATTTTTGGTTACTACGGTTATATGTAAAATATGAAATATTGTTATAATTTTGATAAAAAAAATTATTTGAATTATTTTTATCAATTATAATATAAACTAATTCAAAAATAAACTATCTTCTTCAAAATTTTTAGAATTAAGTAAAAAAACTCTTTTTAATGATGAATCATATTATTAAGTCATGTGAGCAAAGAGTTGTAAGCAAAGTAAACCACAAAAAACTTATAAAATTTATAAATAATTGTATGTAAATGGTAATAAATATATTTATAAGAGAATTCTTTTAGGATAGCCTTTTTAATTTATTTTTACAAAAATAGTTCTTAAGGAAGAAAATGACCAAAATGTTTCATTAAAGAGGTAAATATACACTTATATCCTTAGGATTAACTAATCTAGATTTGAGGTTTCAAATCCTTAAAAATAAAAAATAAATATTGAAAATCTCAAAATAAAAAGGGGTTATTTAGGTCATTTTTCTTTTTGAAGACTATTTTGGTGACAAAAACTTAAAAATAGCTATTGAGAGAATTACTCTATTATAATTATATAAATCTTTATTTATAAAGATTTATAAATCTTATAAAAATTATATCACACTTTTATTATATATTAAAAAGATGTAATTTAGAGAATTTTTTTTGTTACATGTACGTTTATAAGTGAAATCTTAAAAATTGTTATAATTTCAATAGTTAATGATTTTAGATTTTTATGTATAGTGCTAAAATGAAAATTAATTATACCATCAATTACTTTCAGTTTAGATTTGAATACCTTATTCATATCCAAAAATAAAATGTTCTTATTTTGAAAAACATATAAAAGAATAATTATTAATTTGTTAAATTTAAATTAAATTGAAAATAATCAAACAAATAATAAAAATATAACTAAACAAATCAACAAATCTGTGTCAGAGCTATAGAAGCTTCTGACCATCATCTTGGAGTTACACACAAAAAAATATTTTTTTGTGAAAGCTAGAATAATTACGTCTTTTTTACATATAAATATAAAATAAAATTTAATTCTACAACTAATTACCTGAATAATTATAATATTACTTTCATGTAAAAAAATAGTGACTTAAATTTATATTGTTGAACTTTCTTAAATCTCACAACTCTTCTAAAGATATATGTTGAAATTTTAGATCATCAAATTATCTGAAGTTAAAAATTAAAATTTAAATATTTTTAAGAATTATAACATTGTAAATATAATATATATTTTCGTATAATATATTTTCTGCAAAATCACAAGTAAACACCTAATAATTGTTATTTAGTGAAGCCTTTCTCACTTTTTATGAATTTTCCTAATATGAAAACAAAATATGTTCTTTTTTGCTAAATCAAAATATGCTTCTTCAAAAGAATAATCACGTTGCTCGGTTGCTCCTCTCTTTTTTGTTGAGAAGTCCCACTTTCAAGATTAATCATCGTGATTGTAGTCTTCGGTAGAACATGCTAAGCGATTAATTATAACGGGGGACATCTAAGAGACTCTCACACAAGTTTTTGATAATATGGTTGTATCCTAGTGGGTGTTCCAAAAAAAAAAAAAATGTGGTAGCCTAATGATGATAGCCTATTGATAATTTTTTAGGATTTATTATTTATTTACGTTAATCATAATTTCAATTTCCGCTAAAAAATAAATTATCATTATTAGACTAGTTTAGATTTGGATTTTGGTTAAATTGGTTAATATGGTAGGACATAACAGACGATCAGTCGATCCTTCCCATCATTTAGAAAGTATTTCAAACTTGGATCATATATACTACAAGAAAACACGCGTATTCTGACGGCCGAATTCGTCAGAATTTCGTCAGAAAAGACTGTTTCCGACGAATTTCCGACGAAAAGAGTCGTCAGAAATATCTTGTTGGAAAAAAGAAAGCCGTCGGAAGCGCGTCAGAATTTCCGACGACTTTCCGACAAATTTCAACGGACAAAATTTCGACGAAATAGCGACGGCTATCGGCGTCAGAAAAGCCATCAGAATACCGTCGGTACTATTTTCCGAGGAAACGGTGTTCCGTCGGAAATTTCCGACGACTGTTTCCGTCAGAAATTTCCGACAAACTGCGTGGCGTCGGAAATTTCTGACGCCACCTTTCCGTCAGAAAATTGGATTTCAATTTTTTTTTAAAAAAAAATCATATTTAATTTATTATTTAATTAATTATTTAATTAATTATTTTCAAAATTTAGAATTGAAAATGAAAATAATAGAAAATAAGAAATTGCATTATATAAAATAGAAAGTAGTATTGCATAAAACATAAGTCATAAAACATTATTTAAAAGTTTTAAAACATAAATTAAAACTGAGCCGGGAAAAGTTCTCTCATCTTCTCCAACAATTTCCGGTTCAGCCTCTGAGTCTCCGCCACTTGCTCACTCTGGAGCTCCAAAATAGACTTCTGTTCCGCCATTTGTGCAAGGATGGTTGCATTCTAGGTCTCCAAAGCTTTAATCCTATCAGTCTTTTCTCTTAACTCCTCCATTATCACGGGATCGGGGATTGGTGGTTGTGAAGAAGAAGAGCCAGCTCGAAGACCCAATCCAACCAAACGAACTTTCTTTTTTGGAACAGCCTGAAAACTTATTTAAATAGATTAAAATTAGTAAAAATTAGATAAATAAAATGTATTTTGATTATTACATTACCTTAATAACCATTTCGTTGATTCGAGCTCGGGTCAAGTTGTTGGAAGCCGAAGAATCATCATCCGAGATAAGCTGAGAAGCCCGAACTTCTTCTACTTGGGTTTCCACGAGATCGATGACATTCTTCATAACAGCATCTTGAATTTCTCCTGTATGCTTGTTGGTGTAGACTCCCTTCATCAGAACCAAATGATCGATGGGATTACCATCGTTTTGTTCAACCTAAAAAAATATATATTTATAAAAAAAAATATAATCAGGTAACTATATAATAAAATAATTGTAATTATAAGAAACTTACCAACTGATCTTCACGAGTAGAAATGCTGTTGGCCCCCAAATTACGGACGTAAATACCTTGCCCGCCACGATCGCTGAGACGGTTACCAGAGTTGGTGTTGGACTTATCCTCAGACTCAGGTTTAGTCCAATGTTCCTGCAACTCAAGCCAAACCGTCCCATTGATCATTTTTGGCGTTTTACCCTTACGCCACAACTTCTTCCACTCATAAATCTGCTTCCCATAAGTGATTTGGGCTTTCTCATGGAATGCTAGACGTACAGTCTCCGTATGACCACTTTCCCAATTGAATTCTTGCTGAAACACAAATAACTTTCATTAATAATTTTATATAATTAAATAAATAAATATTTAAAAAATATAAATTCAAGGATTACCGCAAACTGACGGAACCAACGCTCACGTTCTGGGTCGGGAAACTTCGAGTATGTTGGATAACCATTCTTCAACAAAGAGTACATCATCCGATTAATACTCTTGGTGATGCCGTTGTGGGACTTAGTAAACCGAAAAAAGAAAAATATTATATAAAAAAATAAAAAAAAATTATTAAAATTTTATAGACGATAAAACAAACCATGTAGTGCCTCGGATTGCGAGAGGATGGAGTAGAGTGAGATGCTCACGGCCTGGTTGTTGAACCAACTGTTCAACGGTCATTATGCCTGGCATTTGAGGAGATAAATGGTAATGGGAGGATGTCTGACCACGAAAAGAGCTGGTGGGTGTAGAACTTCCAGCCCGTCCACGACGTAACCTAGCGGCGTTCTCATGGCCAGACCTTTCAAAAATATAAAAAATTATTAATAATAATAAAAATTAATTATAGTATTAATATGTTATTTATATTATAAGTATGTTATTATAGTACATATATATGATTTCATTATTATTATTATATATTTGTAATAAATATAAAACGTTTTTAAATATATATATATATAATTATAAAAAGTTTTTATATATATATGATTTCATTATTATTAAAAACGTTTTATATATATATATATAAAAAATTTCGTTTTTGATATAAAAATGTTTTATAATTAGACTAATAATATATATTATCTTTTTACACTGATATATATATATATATATATATATTTATTTATTTAATTCGTTTTTAATACAAAAAAATCGTTTTTAACATATAAAAAATATCAAAATATGTATTTTTAAAATCAAAAAAGTTTTCTAAATAACCTAACAAAACCAACAACAAACAAAAACATAAAAAATAAAATCTACCATCAAAATTCAACTAATCTAACAAACTAAACAAAAATCTAATATCCTAAATCACAAATCAAACAACCTAAACAAAAATATAACAACCTAAATACAAATCAAACAACCTAAACAAAAATCTAACATTTAAACACATATCTAACAACCTAACTAAAAACTACAACACTTAGTAAAAGGAGAAAGAGATTTACATGATGGAAAAGGATGAGATCTTGGGTGAAATCGCCTGGTTCTAGAGAGATGAGGGGAGAAATTTTTGGTTTTTAGAGAAAGAGACACGAAATGAAGGAGAAAAGGAAGAGTCGGATTTTATTAAAAAAATTCTGACGGAAGGGTATCCGTCGGTTTTTTTTGGGTAATTCGCGGGGCCAAAAATTTGGCGGTTTTCATTTCTCGGGTAAACAAAATTCCGATGGATTTCTGACGGATCTGGTCAATCCATCGAAAATCCGTCGGAAATGTATTAATCGATGGTCAAATGCCCTTTACGAGGAGGGAATATGCCTAATTCGTCGAATATTTGTTGGAAATTTCCGAGGAATTTCCGACGAAGTAGGCACATTCCTTGCATGCGATATAATTGTACCGTGTGAGGGTTGCATAGGTGTCCTCGGAATTTCCTCAGTATTTTCCGAGGGATTTCCGACGAATCCCTCGGAAATCCGTCGGAAAATACTGAGGAAATTCCGAAGAAATTTGTGTTTTAGGGTTTTAAAATTTGTGTTCCTTGCATGCAAAATTCCCGAGGAATTTCCGACGAAGTAGGTATATTCCTTGCATGCGATATAATTGGATCGTGTGGGGGTTGCATAGGTGTCCTCGGAATTTCCTTAGTATTTTCCGAGGGATTTCCGACGAATCCCTCGGAAATCCGTCGGAAAATACTGAGGAAATTCCGAGGAAAATTGTGTTTTGGGGTTTTAAAATTAACAAATGGGTTATTCGATAACATTTACACATACATTAGTTACTAATATGTGTTTTAAAATACTTTAATATTAGACATCATGTCTAATTGTAATAGATCATATTTTCAAATTATATCCATGTAACTTGTTGATAATAGTATAAGTGTTTATGTAAGATTATACATTTCATTAGAGATGATGAGATACATGATATATTATACATTTCATTAGAAAAGATGAGATACATGGTATATTATACATTTCATTAGAGATGCATGACTCTCGTCTTTCCAATTTAACAAAACTAAATGATTTCAAACATGGAAAAATTCATTTTCTCGGAATTCCATCGGAAATTTCAGACGGAACTCTGATCATTTTTAATACCCCAAATCTTTACCCTGAAGTAGCCCCTTCCTCGAAATTCGGTCAGTAAATTCTGAGAAAATTCCAAGGAAAGTTTAGTTTAAATTTTTAAGAAGTTAAATAAATAAATTTTTACATACTTACATAATTACGCAACCATTCAGCAAAATTTGTATGCTTGAGTTGTTCAAGCTCCTCTTTTGTGGCGTGTCTATAAATGAACCGCATCTCTGTCATATAAATCATGTACATGCAATTGATTTTTTTTTTATTAAAATCCTTGAACTAAAACTTCTTAATTAAATGAAATAATAATTAAAGTTAAAATATTTACCTTCATATTGTAGAATATCTTCGCAGTTGGTGAGCAAATATGTTTGTAAATGAATGTGTTCCTACTCAGTAAGTCGGCGGTTCTTTGATTTTCCACTGAGTCGACCAATATCCGTGAAGATGTTTGGAACGTAAATATAATATGTTGCCCTTTGCCCTCTGTCATCATGTCGAGCAGGTCTTTGATTTTTAGTTTGGACTTCTGCTGGAATGTAGTATTCAGCAAAGTGTAAAGTTTCTTCATTGATCACTTGTGCAACTATAGATCCTTCAACCTTGCTCAAATTCCTCACCTTCATCTTCAAATGAAACGTATATCGCTCAAAAAAATACATCCATCTATACTGCACAGGACCACCAAGTTCCAATTCTCTTGCGAGATGAATAGGGAGATGTTCCATTACATCAACAAATGATGGAAGAAATATCTTCTCGAGGTTGCAAATGATGACATGTATATTATCCTTTAAATTACGAATAGCTTCAGGAGTGAGTGATCTCGTGCATAAATCACGGAAGAAAGCACTTATTCCTGCAATTGCTTCATGAACATTTTGTGGTAATAGTCCTGAAAAGGCAAACGGAAGGAGACGCTGCATCATTACATGACAATCATGACTCTTCAAGCCAGTAAACTTTCCTTCACTTTTGTCCACACAGTTTCGCAAATTAGATGCATAACCGTCTGGAAATAAAATATTGTTTGTGATCCAATCAAAGAACTCCTCTTTCGCAGCTGCATCTAATCGGTAAATTGGAACAGGAGCCTTACCGTTCTCATCAACGTGAAGTTCAGAACGAGCACAAATATCAACTATATCCAATCTTGACTTCAAATTATCTTTTGTTTTACCTGGGATATTAAGGATTGTGTTCATCAAATTGTCGAAAAAGTTCTTCTCAATATGCATCACATCTAAATTATGCCGCAAAAGATGATCCTTTCAGTAGGGCAAATCCCAAAAAATACTCTTCTTGTGCCAGTTATGTAGTTCTCCAACCACATCGACTGGCTAATGTACATGTCCACCGTCGTCTGGTGTCTTTTGTGCACCAAAATCTCTTAACTGTTTCCACAAATCTTCTCCACTAATTTCTGAAGGTGGACTATCAAATACTCTCTTGTTCTTTGTAAACAAAGTTTTACTTTTACGATATGGATGATCTGGTGGTAGAAATCTCCTGTGACAGTCAAACCAACACGTTTTCCGTCCGTGTTTTAGTTGGAAAGCATATGTGCTATCTTGACAATATGGACATGATAGCCTTCCGTGCGTTGTCCATCCAGATAACATACCATATGCTGGGAAATCACTTATTGTCCACATAAGTACGGCGCACATCTGAAAGTTTTCTTTACACGAAACATCGTATGTATCAGCACCATATGCCCATAGTTGTTGCAACTTATATATCAATGGCTGAAGAAACACATCAAGTGATCTCTTTGGGTGCTCTGGTCCAGGAACAAGAATGGAGAGGTACAAAAATTCTCGTCGCATGCATAAATTTGGCGGTAAGTTGTAAGGTGTCACGATTACCGGCCAAAGAGAATATTGTCTTCCATGTTTTTTCGAATGGGTTGAAACCATCAGTACATAATCCAAGGTATACATTTCTTCTCTTATACGCAAATTCTGGATACGTTGTTTGAAAATGCTTCCAAACTTTTGCATCTGAAGGATGTGTAATTTCACCATCTGTGGAGTGCTCTGCATGCCATCGCATTGGTTCAGCTGTACGTTTTGATTGATACAACCTCTTTAATCTTTTCGTCAAAGGTAAATATCACATCCTCTTATATGGCACCGGAACTCTTCCACTACTTTCCTGATATCGAGCTTTCCAACAAAATTTACATTTATCCCGGTTTTCGTCGGTTCTCCAGTATATCATGCAGTTATCGATGCATACATTTATCACCTGATACGGTAAACCAAGACCAGCTACAAGTTTTTGAACCTCGTAATATGAACCTGGTGCAAGATTATCTTCTGGTAAAACACCTTTAACAAAATCAGCAATTGCGTCCACGCATTCTTCAGCCAAATTATAATCTGTTTTAATACCCATCAATCTAGTTGCAGGTGATAAAGGTGAATGACCATCTCTACATCCTTTGTAGAGAGGTTGTTTCCATGCATCCAACATATCAAAAAATCTTCTAGCTTCTGCATTGGGTTCTTCTTCATTGGGTTCTTCCTCTCTATAATGATCATTTACCATTTGCTCAGTACCTATACCATAATATACTTCTCTCTTTTGTTCTCTCCTTTGTTCTTCTAACCTATCCATAGACTGAGATTCGCTAGTACTACCATATTCGTAATCAGTTTCTCCATGAAGATACCAAATCTTGTAACTCGATGTAAACTCTTTCAAGTATAAATGCGTCCACACATCCCAATCTTTACAAATTTTATTATTTTTACAAATAGCGCAGGGACATCTTAACATACCTGTTTTTGCTTCCGGTTGTCGTTGAACTAACGCCATGAATTCACCAATACCTTTTGCGTATTCTTCCGTAAGTAAATTAGTGTTTGGATCCAAATGAGGTTTATCCATCCACCAACGAAAATAATTTGGAGAAGACATAATTTTTCGAGATTGTATGTGTATGCTTACGAGGATGAAGGGTGAAAGAAGAGAATGAGGAGAGGTTGTATTTATAGAAAATTCTCCCTGATATTTCTGACGGAATTTCCAACGGAATTCTGACGGAATTAGTAATATCGTCGGAATTCCATCGGATTTTTTAACAGTCATATATTTGGTCAGAATTTCTTCGGAAACTCGTCGGATATTTCATCGGTAATTCATCGGAAAATGTAACGGTCATATTCCTCGGAATTTTCTCAGAAATTTCCGAGAAAGTTCCGACCAAAATTTCTTATTTCCTAACGGTAACATACGTTTTCGGTTTTTCTTCATAATATCGTCAGAAATTTCCGACGACTTTGTTTTCCTCAGAAAGTCGTCGGAAATTTCTGACGAAATACTAACAAATGTGTGTTTTTTTATTTCTTCGGTTTTTCGTCAGAAATCTTTCAGAATATTCCGACGATTTTTTGATCCCTCAGAAATTCTGTTAGAAATTACAGTGTTTTCTTGTAGTGATAGTTTGATATGTTTTTGGACTAATTCACTCTGTACCACTAAGTGTGTTTCTCCAGGAACTGATCGGATATAATAGCCTGAAGTTTACACAAGAACAACGATTACTAAACCGAGCTGTAGTAGAACCTGAGAGCGCTGCATCAACTTTGCCAAACATCCAACTACTGTTTTGGAAATATTAATTATCATAGTCCTTTGAGAACAATTTCGTTAGTACATCGACCATTTACATTTCATCAGGTCGATGTATTGAGATCATTCATATTTGTTATTAGAAAAGTGACTAAGTTAACAAAAAATATTATTTTTCCTGATAAAAAGAGAAAACTGGCAAACAAACTCTGAACTTTCACAATGAATCCAAAAAACAATGAACTTTTGCTAAAGGCATTTTAACCCAAATTGTTTTATATTATCCTTTTCATTCAAATTGGTTAGTCATTTTGGATACACAAAAGTCAACTAAACTTGATTCAGTGGTTGACGTTCATATATCTCAAACCGTTTAGTCAAATAGAATATCAAAACAAATGGATACCTTTTGAAAATAAAAGGTTAAAATAGTTATATAAAGTAAAAGCTTATGGGGTTATTGCTTCGTTTTGAAAGTTAAGGTTTATTTGGCAGTTTTCTCTATTTTACTTTGTTGCATTCCCTGATGGAAAGATGTGTTCACAACTTCACATAGCAAATATTGGATGTAATGACATTATCAAAGGACTGTTCATTTATTCGGTGCTTAGTATGGACGCAGATGTCTGCTGTTGATAATTCACAAGTTAGTTTACACACCTCCATCGTTCTGTGAGAAAAACGGAAGTCATAATTATTCAGTTTTTTCGCCTTCGTAATTTATTTTGTACTTCATGGGTTCTCAAGGAAGGTCCTCAGATTATGGGAGCCATAAACAATTTAGTAATATTTTTTAGGAAAACATTACAAACATGAGTCTTTTTCTATGTAATTTAGTAAAATATTTTGGAAGCTCTATGCCAATGTTTCATATAGCTATACTCTTAATCACCCCTGCAGGCTCTACTACTCTTATGTGGAACTTAATTAAATTTAGTTTGAGGAAAAACAAGTTAAATTTAGTTTGGGAAATTCCAATCACTAATGAAATATTCATTTCATCCTCTTGAAAATGGCATGCTAAGAGCATCTCCAACCTTACTCCATATATTAATGCAAAATGAAATAAAAAATAGATCAGAATAATGAACATACAAAAAAGTAATTAATCTATTATAAAGTAGAGTTAGAGATGCTCTAATTACACTATCTATTTCAATTAACTTCACAATCTCATTTTCAGTTTTATTAACAATTAATAATGTCTATATTAACTAAGAGCATCTCCAATGTAAAACTCTATTTTTTTTTCTAAAATGGAGTAAAAGTGGTTATGAAGTAAATTTGCTCCACCCCTACTGCATTTTTCACTCTTGGAGTAGTGAATAAACAAAAAAATAGATTACTCCATTTATGGAGTAAACTTTATTATAAAATGAGAAATGAAGTATGATTTGAGCAATTTTTGCTTTATATATATTTTTACTCCATTTTATAGGAAAAAATAAAATTGGGTTAGGAATACCCTAATAGATTCGAAGACTACAATAAATCCATTTACAAAAATAAACAAATTTAAAGATTGAATTGAACTAAATAATAAAATCGAATAAAATACTGATAAAGTTTAGTAATTCTTTAAAAATATATTCTGACGTTTTTAAGTCGTGGATCATAATCTAAATTACTTTATGAGTGAGAACGTATATCTTTGCCTAACACTGATTTATTCAATGTGGAAGATGAGTGGGCTGGCACTATAATAAAAAAAAGTTCATATGCGTTTTGTAAAGCGTCTTTTGATTTTTCTCAAGTTTGACTATGGTGATGCTTTATGTTTATGCAATTTTGATTCCGTGTAATCCCGAAATTACTTGCGAGTTTCCTGTTTCTAGCTAGAACCTTAATTCCTTTATCACAATTTACACAGAGGTTTGTTCTTTCTTGTTGTTGACCGGAGACTTAGTGTTTTGTACTTAAATGCGTCAGTTGGAGGAGCCAAAAAATAGAGAAAAACTGTGGAGGGAGCTAAAGCCTTGGTGACTAGTGAAGTTATGTCGGTTGTTGTGGAGGTCAGCAGTGTATCACATGTGGCCAATCTGAATAGGAGGTTGAGTACGAACACTCAAGATGAAAATATCTACGAGAAATTGAAGAAGGCATCTCAAGATGGGGACATAGAAAGACTCTATGAGTTGATAACAGAAGATCCAAACATTCTATGTCACTTTGATAAACTAACGTTTTCTGAGACGCCACTACACATTGCAGCTGAAAAAGGGCAAACTCATTTTGCCATGGAGTTAATGATCCTTAAGCCATCACTTGCTTCAAAGCTAAACCTATCAGGTTTCAGCCCAATGCATTTAGCTCTACAAAACAACCACATCCGAATAGTGAGAGGGTTAGTGGCAATTGATAGCAGCTTAGTCAGCATTAAGGGAAGAGGAGGGATTACTCCTTTGCATCATGTGGCTCGGTCGGGTGATGCAGAATTGTTAAGTGAGCTCTTGTTCGCTTGTCCTTTTTCCATTCAAGATTTGACGATTAAGTGTGAGACAGTTGTGCACATTGCCGTGAAGAACCAACAGTTGATGGCATTTAAGGTTCTATTGGGATGGATCAAGAGGGTAAACAAAGAGGAAATTTTGGACTGGAAAGATGAAGATGGTAACACAGTCTTCCATATTGCTGCATCGATAAATCAGACTGAGGTAAAATGTCTCTCTTATCTCCATTTTTTTACTCCTTGAAGATGGATAGGTATGCTTCTTAACTAATGAACATTGGTTTAGTTGTTTCAAAAGTTGATTGGTTTCTACGCAGTACCGGCCCTGGTCTAAAGCTGGTAAAGCTAGGTCTTTAGGTGTCAAAATACATTAACAATTTAAGGGCATCAATTTTTAAATATCACTTATAGTCTAGTGGTTGAGTACAACAGTCTAGGGTTAAACGTTATCACTTCGAATCCAAAAGGCCAGGCTCAGTCTAGAAAACTTTACTGAGCCTGGCCTGTTTCTACGCAATGAGTTTGAGCATATATTTGTTTACGTGTCATATTCTTATAAATGTTTGCTTGAGGTTTGCTCGATTTTTGTAGGTAATGAAGTTACTGCGTAGAACCGTTAAAATAAAAGCCAAGAACTTGGATGGCAAAACCGCTATGGACTTACTCCAAGCTCACAAATCTCCTTGCTTCCCTGAAGCAAGAAAACTTCTCCACAATGTTAAAGAAAGACTATTTTGTCGTTCCACAATGACTCTTGCAGGATACTTGAGCAAAAATCTATCATTTATTGAGAAACGGAACAATCTCTTGGGTCTGAGCAACCTGAGCTTGAATAGAGAGAGTTCTGTAAACACTAGCCACCTCCGAGATGCAATACTCGTGGTGGCTATACTGATAGTAACTGCAACATACCAGGCTGGTCTCAGCCCTCCTGGAGGTTTTTGGCAGGATACTACCAGTAACCACTTCGCTGGGGAGATGACTATGGGTTCTAGAACTGCCTTGTTTTTTATGGTCATAAACATGTTTGCCTTCTTATCATCTCTATATGTGATCATAGTCCTCATAATTGGACTCCCCATGTGGAAGTTGATTTATGGTTCAGTGGCGGGTATAGGTATCGTTATGTTCGCATCATACCTCGTTATATTCCCGAGTCCAGATGTTTCATTATCAAAGTTAGTCTTTATCTTTTCATTACCATTGATGATAGGAACCATGCTGTTTGCTACTTACATGGCATTCATTGTTGATAAAAGTCGCCGGCACCAAGTTGACTTCCCGGCGAGCTGCTTCAGAGTATCTGATTCAGCGCATCCTGTATATCTTTTACTATGTAGTGGGATTTGTGTTAGTGTTTTTTTTCTTTATATAGGTTGGCCGTTTTCTATATGAGGGTTTGGTTATTTTTATGTGTTGGAAGTATCATAGTTTTCTTTATCTATGTTGTTATTTATAGCATTCTTCCTTAATTTAATTTAGAACATTGAGTTATTCTTTTTTCTCAACGATCTTCAGATATGGCTACGAGCATGAGCTATCACTTTCATCAAAGCTCAAGCTAACATCAAGAATCTCCTGTAATCTCCCCAGGCTTTAATCAGTTTACGTTCGTATCTGATCACACCTTCTATTTCCCATACCTACAACAAGTCAATATTATCTTAGTCTATTTTTTTTCCTAGGAGTTTGTTATCAAGTTCCAAAAGCCTCAAAAGAAAGAATTTCTCCTTACCATGGTAATAACAAGACCCAGTGGCTGAGCCATCCCAATCGTTTTAGGAGGGTCAAACTCATAATTAGTATTTATTAGATGCGTCAACATACCCAAATTCGTAGCATTATCTAGTTCTAATAAAAAAAATATGTAAACTTTTATTTAAAAAATTATCATTTCTTTACGCTGAATTCATCAATTATTTACGTTCTCATTGTCTTTTTTTCTTTGTAATTACCTTTAGTCATTCAATAAATGTCCTTCAAATCATCCACCATCGAATTTGTATATACGCCTCGTACGTGCCAAATTCAGATTAAATAGTTAGCATCGTTTGTGAAGAATTAGAATGTAACAGCCGAAAACTCGGTCCAGTTGTGCCGGCTCAAAACTCGGCCTAGTTGTTTCGACTCATCAACATCCATGCCCATTCCAGAAAACCCTAAATATTCATCTATATACGGATCTCTCCAATTTTATTTTCCTACGAAAATCTCAATGCATCAAAACTTTGCAGAAACCGAACCGTTGTTGAGATCAGAGACTGTACCGCCTCATATGTCGCATCCCAATGCCAGATCGGACATTCCAATCTCACCACAATGATGAAAAACTTGATGGAGTGTCTTAATCAACAAGAAATTTTAAACAAAGTAACCAATGATCGTCTACACGCGATAGCTGCAGCCTTCACGATGCTTGCCGCAGAGGGTGACGAACCTAAAACCACAAGGTGGTAACCCTTCCAGACAAACAATCTGGTAGGTCAGGGAGCCGACCAAAAAAACAAACTGACAAATCACTGTTCTTCAGAATCAAATACATGATATCTCCTTGAAGATCCACTAGGTAAAAAGTTAACCTCCCGAGATTGAGCGTGTCATCACCAGAACACAGTATAAGCTGAGAGTCCCATCTTTTGCAGGAGACACTGATCCCATCGATCACATAACTGCGCTCAACATAGCCATGGAACAAGCATACTTTACACTTGAGGAAAAAGATGCAGAGTACTGTCAGCTATTCATGGAGAGTCTCAGTGGACTTGCTTTGACATGGTTCTCAAGGATTCCAGAGAACTCCATCAATAGTTTTTGTGATTTATCTACTGAGTTCATGAAGAATTATTTTATGTTCATGTGGCACGGATCCTCAGAAACTGACCTATGGACGATGTCGCAAGGCGCATGACAAGGGCTCATGGATTTATGAAAAAATTCAAAGGATTGGTCTCCAATGTGCACGTTCCAGACGCCACAACAATGGAGGCTCTATGTACACAATTTGGATACATTTCCATTCCGAGAAGATATATACTTCAACAAAAGCATCACATTGGAGGAGGACGCTCTTCATCGCACCAATTGCTTCATCAATATGGAGGAAGGCAAGAAAACTTACATGATAAACCATAATGCGATGAAGATAGTCAATGAAAAAGCAGCCGATGCTTATCAAGAATCCCAACATCATTCTTCATACGATAAGAAGGACAGGAAGAAGTCGGCCATCTACTCTTTCACCAAGACCGAGCCTATCGACTCAGCTGCAATCGCACCAGACAAACCATGGAACTTCTAAGACATACATATAAACGGATCGGCACCTAAGACGTATGACGAGACTAAATACTGCAACTATCATAAAAGAGACACAACATCAGAGAGTGCAAGCAACTCCAAGATGCACTCTTTTCATCATTCAACAAAGGAGCAATAACCTCCGATCCTCTGAAGCAGAAAACCACGAAAAAAGAAAATCTGGAGCAAAAGGCAAAGATAAATTTTGACATAAATCCCATGATCGATCTCAGCTTGACCACCCCAAAGACCAAGAAAAGACCGTGAATCACATGAGGTATCAATATGATCATAGCAGAATTGATTTGACAGCTTGAGGCTATTACACCGGGTCGTACAAGCTGTCGTCACTCTGTTTTTGTCATGTTTTTCCTGAGTTCTTGATGACCGTTGGGAGATGATGTTGGGCTGACTATGCAGATGTTGAATTCGTCTTGGGCTTGTTCTTGTCGAGGCCCATCTTGCTCTTTCCTTTATCGCAAGCCACGTCGTTTTGCAGAGAAGCGTTAATAACCCCAACAAAAAAAATCTTGGTCAATTGGATTTTCAACTTGACCCTAACTCTGAGCTTAAGGAACCTGATTACGTCTTTTACAATACTTTGCAAAGACCACATAACACAGTGAATCAGCAACATAGACAGCTTCAACCCGTGCACATCGTTAAAGGACCAAGCTGAAATTAAAGCCTACAAACTGTGACCAGACTTTGATCCCTAATATAACATGAGACTTGAAAAGTACCAAACATAAATAAAATATATGTTGGTTTAAAGGAGCATAAATAAAATAAACTAAAAAGAGAAAAATACTTTCTTCCATTACAAGAAACATAGTAGCCCTAGTTTTCCTAGTTTCAAATCTCCCTCTGTGTACAAACTAGATAATTAATCTTTCTCATCCTCTCAAAGATCTAAACAATTTCGGTATAACTAAACCGAATATTTTGAAATTAGGTGAACAAGTTTACAAGTTAGTAAACCGAGATTCACACTCGCACTTTCTACTCATTCCAAAGAATAGTTCGAAACCAAAATCTTTGCCGGAGAAGCTGAGTGGATATAGACAAACTCCATGCTTTTTCCTGCCGGTAATGATTGCATCCATGAAGGAAAACCGAATGTATTTCCGGTTTTCATCACACCCCAAATTGGACCATATAGCTTGGTGATTGATATCTTCAAATTTTTCAACATTTTTGTAGATCTATTGGTTAGTTTCGTTGAGTATCGGTGATAAACCCTTCCTTCATTCTTCCATGAGCTCATCATCTTCTGCGATATGGTAATGGGACTAGGAGAAGCTGCTAAACAAGAAACAAATTGGTTTAAGTTCTTAAACCGAATTGAATTATTTTTTTCACAATGATTTGGCATAAGAAATATAAAGATGACAAACCAGGAGGTATAGTCGGTTTGCTTTTTGGTGCCGGTGCTGGCTTTATGATAACCGGACTTGGAGTTGGACTAACACCTGAAATAGAAACCCGGTTAGTAATGACCGGTTAACCGAATTGACTTGAAACTGAAATGTTACAGCAGAAAATTTAAACCAAAATAACGGTAACTATTAGTCACTTTTGAATTCAATTCTCGTTCGAGAGACTATTTACATTGCGTGTATGTCCGACAAAGAGGTGAAACCACTTTTTTTTACACAAAAAAAACTGTTAATCAGACAATGTAATCTTTAAATTACCTGGAAGTCGCTGGTCAAAACCGGTCGGACCTGAAATTAACCGCGCTAGTACACCAAGAAGAGGCGCATTGTTGTAAGTCGTCGGTTCGGTTTGCTCGTAATTTTCCCGGCTGTCAGCAAAGTTATCGTAGGCGTCGGGTCCACCCACGAGGGCTCCGGTCAAGACGTTCGGGTCGTTTGCTTTGCGGCTGTACCACTTGGCGTAACCACCTCGGCAAGTCACGAACTTTTGATTGACTTTAAAGGAGACAATCGACGAACCACGATGATGAACTTGTCGAGGATAGTTATGTCCGTATCCTACCATGTAGCTCGTCCCTCTAGGGTTGTCTCCGAGAATGTAATCCACCTGATTATTTTCGACTTTATTTTAGTATTCCCGATTTGGGGGTGAATAAGTAAATGAGGAAACATATGGGGCAAACCTGTGATTTAGAGAAATCAAGGAGTTGGGAAGGATAAATATTTCCTTGAGAACAACGGAGGTTTCTTTTGGAGGAAGAGAGATAATCAGAGTAAACGGCGGCCAAGAAAGAGGCACTAGTGACGAACTGCATGTTGTTCCACCGTTGTCGGAAAATCAAACCGCCGGGAGTTTTCTGAATGTTCTTTGTACTTTTACCTAACATAGAACACATAAACTGTTCTGCTTTCTCTTGGTACCTCTCGAACACAGCTGTGTGTTCTCCAGCTTTCCCTTGCATTAAAACCTATTAACGAAAGCAAATGGTCAATTTTCTTAAATAGTTTTTTTTTTTTAGTTTTTGTCATAAAAATAGCATTCGAAAAAATAAAATAACTAAAATAGTTTTTTTTTTTTTGAAATTTTGAATATTTATTTTTTATTTTTTGAAATTTGAAATTTGAAACTCATTCCAAAACTCACTCATTAACCATAAACCCTAAGTCTAAATTTAGTTAACCCTACAAGTATAAATGCATATTTTACCCTTTAATAAAAACTATTTTAGTTATTTTTCTCTTTGAAGATTATTTTTGTGAAAATAAATTTAAAAAAGCTATGTAAAGGAATTTCTCAAAGCAAATTTTAAGTAACAACAAATTAAGTAAACCAAATCAAACCGGTTGAATTCAAATGACTACCTTAGCAACAAGGGTCTGGACACCGGCGTATTTAACATCCCACCCAAACTCCCTCATCGACCAGCCTGTACCGCCCATTGAGTCGCCGTTCTTGCCGAGGTAATCCAAATAATATTTATCATTGGTTGCTTGGTATAACCACGCAGCAGCCCACAGTAATTCATCCTGGTTAAATACAAAATTTGTAAAAAATTATAAATCAAAGAATGTTATTTAGTTATATGGTTGGATATAAACGCAGCGTTTTGTACATTGTAACCGCTGACTGAGCCATAGTACTTCTGTACCACCGTGATGCTGCTGTCGTACTTGCCCCTATATTTGTCCGCAAATTCAAATAGCTGCCAACATAAGATAAGAGTAGAGTTGCAATCAGTGGTAAAATCGTAAAATATCATCAAGTGAGAGGTTATATTTACGACCTATGTTTCTTGCACATGAAAATTCTTCAAAAACCTGTTTTATTTTTTTCATAGCACTGAATTCTTTTTTTTTTTGTCAACTGCCCATGTAAACTAGATCAAGTGGTGATCAGACGAGCCGATTCTCCAAAGAGCATCTCCGTCTGTCTGGGTCTGATCTATATGAGAAAAAATATAGTCTCTGGTCCTTGCTTCTTTTGCTAACGCGTCCGCCCGACCATTTCTACTCCGAGGAATATGAGACAAGCTCACATCCTCAAAGTCTTCTTGTAATCTCTGGAACACCTCAATTTCCGTTGCAAATATTGGCCAGTCCATCGGGTTTGTAGTTATGTCCACTAGGTCCGAGCAGTCCGTCTCGAACCGGATCGTAGTTATTCTCTTCTCTCTCATACATGAAGCTGCCCAAAGTAAACCTTCCATCTCAGCATGCAAAGCTGAGAGGCTCTGGCTGCACGCACGTAATCCAAAAAGTTCAAAACCCATTTGATCCTTAAGACTCCACCCTAAGCCACTGACACTGCCATTATTGATCCATGACGCATCAATTTGACAGGTAGGGATTTGGGGTATCCAAGGGGGCACTGTCTCAAACTCTGTAGTAGGAGGGTCGTCATGATCCTCGTTTACTTCCTCATTTTCGTTAGCTTTTCTCCAACATTCTGCCTCAAGTGACGCATGTTGGAGAGTGTCAATCGGGGATACGACTTTCCCATTAAAGAGTTTGTCGTTCCTCGCCTTCCAAATGTACCAACAGATCCATGGGAAGGTATCGAATTGTGGTCTCAATGGAGCCACCTCTTTTCTCTTCCAAAACAGAAAATTCATGTTTTGGTATATAGATGTACTCGGGAAGTAACCCGGAAGGGACGGATAGTCCGATAAGGCCCAAACCTGCAGGGCTGGAGGGCATTCAAAAAGAAGATGATTAATCGACTCCACTGGACCATCACATCTAGGACAACTCCTATCGGTGCCCAGGTGTCTATAAGTGAGCCTCTCTGCCGTCGCCACACAACCCGAGATAGCTTGCCACATGAAATGCTTCATCTTACTTGGAGCTTTTATCTTCCACACATGGCTTTGAAGGCTCGTGATACTCGGTTCAAAAACCCTCCCCTGAGTAAAACTCAGCTTGGTCGACCGGAGTAGGTCATAACCGGTTTTAACTGAATACACTCCTGATTTTGTGTGGTTCCAAACATATCCATCCGGAGCAAGAGAGCGAGAAGGTTTTAACCCTAATATCAAAGGAATATCATCTGGATGGAAGAATTCCCGTAAAAGTTGGATATCCCACGCTTTGGTATCATTCCTAATGAAGGTCTGAACCGGAAGTTGGGGAAGTCTGTAAACAATATGGTCAGCAGGTCTAGGTGGTCTAGCCACTGAGTCTGGGATCCAAGGCTCACTCCAAACCTTCGTATCTCGCCCCATACCAATCGTTTTCCTCAAACCCGATATGAGTAAAGGTCTTGAAGCTATGATACTACGCCATCCATAGGATGGTGAATATGATCTTCGGTCTTCCAGCGGAGAAGTGTGATTATAGTACCTCCCTTTTAGAACACGTGCCAATAACGAATTTGGATAATGAATTAGTCTCCATAATTGTTTTGCAAGAAGTGCTATATTGAAGTCATGGAGATCACGAAAACCTAGTCCCCCCAAATCTTTGGGAGTACAGATCTCGTCCCATGCTATCCAATGTAAACCTCTGCTGTTTTGCTTTGAACTCCACCAAAAATTTGAAGTTATGCTCCTTAATTTATCGATAATGCCTTGTGGAAGCAAGTAGCACGACATCACAAAGGTCGGGACTGCTTGAGCCACAGATTTAATCTGAACTTCTTTCCCTCCTTTGGAGAGGAGTCTCGATGACCAAGTGTTGGCACGTCCATTTAATCGATCTTGTACAAAGGAGAAAACTTTCATCTTCGACCCACCGATTTGTTCGGGTAATCCAAGGTACATCCCCATACCCCCTTCAGAAGAAAAACCTAAAATTGCCTTAATATCTTGCTTCAAAGAACTCTCCACTCGATTTCCAAAAAACATCGAAGATTTTGATGCATTAAGTCTTTGTCCTGATGCCTTCCCGTATATGTCTAAAATGTCCATGATCTCCTTGCATTGGCTTAAAACTGCCTTACAGAAGAAAAGACTGTCATCTGCAAACAGAAGATGGGAGATCCTTGGGCTCGCTCTGGCAACCCGAAGGCCCACAATCTTCTTTTCCGCTTCTGCTCCATTGAAAAGCGAGATCAAAGCCTCCGTACATATGATGAACAAAAAGGGGGAGAGAGGGTCCCCTTGTCTCAAACCTCTACTAGGTAGTATTCGTCCTCTCGGTTGCCCATTGATTAAGACTTGATATGAGACCGACGTGACACAACACATAATGAGGTCAACCAGTCTTTCATCAAATCCCATCTTTAACATCAAAGCTGCTAGGAAGTTCCATTCCACTCTATCATAAGCTTTGCTCATATCAGTCTTAATCGCCATAAAATCTTTCTTGCATCTCTGGTTCGTCCGTAAGGCATGAAAGTTTTCTTGTGCAATCAGGATGTTGTCGGTAATCAGTCGTTTTGACACAAAAGCAGATTGTGTCTCTGAGATCAAATTCGGGATCACCTTCTTAAGTCTCTTGCAAAGTAGCTTAGATATAATCTTATAGCTCACATTGCAAAGGCTAATAGGTCTGAACTCAGTCATATCCCGAATTTGACTCAAGCCATGTGCTTAAGGCTTTGTATATTATAGAAACAAACTCAAGCCATGTGCTTAACCGAACTACATATCACTAAACTGAATTCAAGTATCTAGCATTTAAGGCTTTGTATATTATAGAAACAAACTCAAGCCATGTGCTTAACCGAACTACATATCACTAAACCGGGATTTAAAAATTTGGTGTCTTGCTCGGCCTTTTTGATTAATGTGAAGAGGTTAAAGAACCTGATGAGCGTGGCGGAGTAGCTCGGCAGAGTATGAAGGATCAGAGCGACGGAAAACAATGGAAGCGGCAGCCATTGCGGCAGCGGTTTCTCCAGCAAGATCAGAACCAGGATTGTTCCGGTCAATCTTGTAAGCCTTACGGTCAGTGGTCATTTCCTCTGGC
Source organism: Sinapis alba (assembly GCA_012274485.2). Classification (NCBI taxonomy): domain Eukaryota; kingdom Viridiplantae; phylum Streptophyta; class Magnoliopsida; order Brassicales; family Brassicaceae; genus Sinapis; species Sinapis alba. Next base: position 55,378 of record MU106229.1, read on the forward strand.
CTTTGCCAACAGTAATGATCCGACTTACCATCTCCCACCTATACAGTTACAAATATCAAGACAAATTTAAATTAAAGCAATTTTCTAAAATAATCTATTTTTAAGTTTTTGTCAAAAAATAGCATTCGAAAAATTAAATGATCAAAATAGTTTTTTTTTTTATTTTCAAATTTTTATTTTTTAAAATTTTTTTTTTTAAAATTTTTTATATTTTTCATCTCCAAAACTCACTCTTAACTTTAAACCTTAAGTCTAAATTAGTTATCTTTATAGGTATAAATGCATATTTTACCCTTTAATAAAAATTATTTTGCTAATTTTTTCTTTGAATATTATTTTTGTAAAAATAAACTAAAAACTATATTTGGGAATTTCGCTTAAAATTATTTAGATAGATATTAATGAAAATGTGTATTGTTATTGTTACCTCTCCGTAGAGGACGTTAGGTTCAGGGTGAGCTTTAATAAAATAATCAGTTCCCCACTTAACGGCGTCAATAGCATTGCCAAGTTCACCGTTAGACTCAAGCTGGCCACCGTATTCTATGATGCTCCAACACATTGTCGTTACCGTGAAAGCCATTGGCAGCCCAAATTTCACATTGTCTCCAGCGTCATAATACCCTCCCACTAAATCCACCTGCTCAATTAAATATTTCTTTTTTCAGTTTATCTATTTAGGAAAGCAATGTTGTAGCATTTGTCAATGTTTTAAGAGTCGGCTTCTTACAACGGTTAGGTAGCCAAACCCATCGAGACACTTTCATTTGATTATAGGTTTTTTAAAATAGGTCAACGGAAAGTCAACCGTTTTGTTTTGGATCTAGGCACCGATATGAATATATATATATATATATATATAACTATTTAAAAACAGAAAATACAATAGAATAACCCTACATAATTTTTTATCGCAAAATAATTGTCAAGAAAAAAATGAACAAAATATTTTATTAAAGAGATAAATAAAGACTTATATTCATATGGTTAAGTAATATAGACTTACGGTTTAAAGTTAAAGGGTTGTGTTTGAGAATTAAGGTGTCAAATTTTAAAAAATTAAAAATTAAAACTAAAATATTAAAAATAAAAAAGTTATTTTGGTCTTTTAGTGCTATTTTTGTAACATAAATTTAAAAATGGATTATTTGAAAAAAATGCCCTCAAAAATATTCGTATGTATAAATATTACAAAAACTGGAGGATATTTTTCTTTTACAAAAAATGAAAAACAAATCCAATGAAACGAGTTTAATTGATCAGGCAGTAAGTTCTTTTTCTAAATGACGATTAATGCATATCGAGTTTTTTTAAAATACTGGTAGCATTAGTTAGCATTATACGACTTTGAGTGTATTAAATAAAAAAAGGGAACTTACGCCGCTGGATTTGCCGTCGTTAAGACCGGAGTGAGATCGCCATGAAACTCTCTGGTTTGGAGGGAGGTGTCCTGATCTCTGAGCTTCAAAGAAGAGAATGCTTTTGCTCAGAGCTTGTTTATAGTCATGCCTTGAAACTACAAACTGAACTAACCCAAGAAAAACAAGAACTGAAATGGTGGAAGTGGAAGAACCCATTAATTATATGTCTTTTGTGAAATTTTGGAGCAAAGTTTAATAGTGGGTCTTGCTCGGACTATGTTAAATTTAATTTCTTGGACCTGTTCATGAAAAGGTTGATCCTTTTAAAATGTAGAGATAGAGAGAGATGGTTTGGTGAAGGGAGATGAGAAAATGGGAGGTTTATATGGAAGAACGTAAAGGAAGGTACCAGGAGGAGGGAAACCGGCAAATTTGATTAATGATTTAAAACAAATTATTCAAACTTTTAAAATTTTAATATAATAGTAGTGTTTTCAGGTCAAAAGATAGTAGTAATTAATCTTTTATGCAAATGTAGCAATGTGTCGGCAGACCAAGCTTTGGTTCAGTTCTAGACTGAAACCGTTGTGTGTTTTTTCCTTCACATGATCTTGAAAAGATTTTGGAAACAAATCTTCTAAATAGGTTAAAAAAAAAGAATATATATATATATATATATATATTATAACTCCCTTTCGATCAAGGTTGTAGAGTAAAAATATCATAGTTTAACATATAGAATAAAACATGTTATCGACGTTTTTAAATTTGCAAGTGTATTCTACATCTTACTTTTTTGTAGTATTAACAAGAATTTGAATTAATTTTCAAAGAGGACAATCATAGTTGTCCTTCCACCCATTACGGAAGCTCCGAATCTTCCATGCATCAAAACAAATGCCACAGAATGTTATCACCCCATGGTTTTATAAGAAAAAAACTGAACAACTTGTTTTCTGTCAGAAAAAGTAAAAAAAAATGTTTTCTGTCTTCATATCTTAATTCTTTTTTTGGGCTCAAACTACTACATTTCATTAACTAAATATTGATTAAGTCACTTTCTTTTTTTAGGCTCAAACTACTATATTTCATTAACCAAACATTGATTATGTCTCTTTCTTATCATCTCCAGATCTTAATTCTTAAGCATTACTATTACCATACAAATACAAGTAACAACTGTGGGATAACTGCGGTTTGTGCTAATAATAACAAAAACATATAAATCAATATATTGTTGAAAAAATAAATTAATATATTTTGGTCTGAATGGTAACATGACAACTGTGGGATAACTGTGGTATGTACTAATAATAACAAATATATATATATATATAAGTATATATATAATTTTTATACTATTAACAGCGATGCGGTCTGTCATAATTTGGAACGTTATTGATAACAGTAGAAATATAAACCTGGCAACAGTAAAAAACTTAACATCGATTTATGAGGATACATTAATACACTAATAGATGGATTATTCACAACCTTCATATTAAACATATTCTTTTATTTGCAACTAAAAGGATATCATATACCAAAAGTGGCAGGTGTTTTGATCGATCGAACTTTCCAACTAAATGCCAAATAATGGGTCTAGGGATGACTAGGGCCCCATGACAAACAACGCACGCTCCGAATTTAATTCTCCATCTGGAGTAAAATAATATTTTATCAATAGTTAATAAAATTGCATAGCCGTCAAAACAAAATAACTATATATTATCTTTCACAGAAAATTTGACATGTGAGAGCAGAGAAATGTGAAAGTCATTAAGGAGGATGCGATAAAAAGCAAGGTAAACGGTGGGTCAAAAATCACATTTTCATTTGAATTGGATGTTACCAACCGCAGCCTGAAATGGAAGTTTTCTTTTTAGTTCAAATTTTTGTTGTTAAAGTAAGTTTTTTCTATCTATTTTATTATCAGATTAAAATTCAAGTTAAACAAAATGATCATTTATATAAAGGCTAAAATAGTTATTCAAAAAGCCATGTTTCTTGATAATATTTGACACAATGTTCTAAAAAATGAGTTTACGTGGTGCGTATGCGACAAATAGGTTATAAAGGAAACAATAATTTAGATCGGTATGAAAACTGAAAATCACAAAATAATGTATTTATGCTATAAATCTAATATGTTTTTAATATGTGTGACCAAAAGAAGAAAAAAAGTGGGGGAATTTTAAGCTCTTGAATCATCTATATAAACTTTGATATATATAAACTAAAAAAAGTTCTACTAGGTTCATCTTAGTGTTAGGAGCTTTTTTCATGGGTTACTTTATGTATTCAACTTTACCAAACTATGTGATCTAACAAATCACATCATGTATCTTTGCCTTTAAATTGAATATCCTTTTTTTTTTAAAAAAGAACTTTGATATATATATTACTAATATTATGATCCAGCTTAGGTTGAGATTTTGGTTTCCACTTATCCAAAACCATAGTCATGTGGTTATAAGATCATAGATGATCTTTAAGTACAGTCTGCAGATATTTATCCCTTTAAAAGAAGAATTGATATCTATCTTTAGACAGAGTCATGCTTCAAACTCTAACATAAACCCTATCATCATATACTCGATCATCGGTGCTATCGATGGGCAGTCTGGATTGATGAGCTAGTCTTCTCGTAAAGCTTAGTTTGATCCTCAATGAGAATTTGAAATGAAGACTATCAACCAACCAATATAGTGTTGCTCGTCGTCTTCAATCGAGATAGCTATAATGGCCTTGTGAAGTAATCTAGCCATGCCAGCCAACCAATGTGAGGTTAGGTGAATTCTGAAGGCTTGTACAAACTCAATATTAGTAATAGATCAAGTTAAGGATATCTCCAACCATACTCCATATTCTACTCTAAACAAAAATGGAAAATGGAATACTGATAAAAAAAATATCATTTTATAATAGAGTAGTATTTTTATTTTTTGTTCATTACTCAAATTTCTACTTCATTTTGAAATAAAATTTGTAATAAGATTGAAAATACTCTAAAATATAATATTTTGCTTTAGATTTTTTTTTTTGGGAAAATCGTATCAACGTACACGTACATAATTGATAAGCTCCGAAAAGAATAGGTAAATTCTCAGGAAAGAAAATTAGACTATTTAGAAATATTTTTTTCTGTTTTCAAAAATGTCAAATAAACATTTCTAATATTATACAAAATGTTATTTTAAGAATTTAATATAAATTTAAGTTTAAATTAATTAAAATGTACTAATATTATAAATAATTTATTAATTTCAAATATTTTTTGGTCTCAAATTTTATTTTGTTGAATATATATTATTAATAAAAATATAAATGCATTTCAATTATGTATGAAAAGTGAGTCTCATTAGGAAACTTAACGAAGAGAGTAAAAAGTATTGTTTACAATAAAAACTGTCATAGAAATACTGTTTTCCACGTGCTATATTAACGCTGTTGAACAGATTACAGATGTCATGCACGTGTATATTTTTCTTTTTTCTCGAAAGAACTGTCCATCCGTAGTTTTGGGTACTTTAATATATCACCAACATGTTTGAACAGCAATTTGAATTCGAATTATTTGCACTCTATACTCGGATTCAACTCTATTTAATAATGCTTCTGAAAATATAAGATGGACGTACAAAAAAGACACGTGAATCCTGATACAAACAGCGTAGCTAAGCATTTTTTTTTGTCAACGCGTAAGGTAAGCTATTATATTGTTAAACTAATACTCATTTTGGTTCTTTAAAACGTATGTTTTGTATTTTTACATATATTAAAATTTATAAATTTTGATGATAAATATATTATTTTGTAACTGATTTTTAATTTAGACCAACAGTATATTAGTAAGTATAAATAATTATTTTAAAATTTAAAATTTATCATTAATAACTAATCAATTATTTTAGAAAACATCAAACATGTATCTATTTAAAATAAAATTAAAAAAATATTTAACTTTAAACAGAGGAAGTTATATTACTTCGATTTGTTTTCTTTGGTAACTGTCACTAGACAGAACAACATAACTCTATTTTGATAGCAAAGCAGAATATTTTTTTTGTTTAAATAAAATATGTTGGATCGGAACAAGCTTGCCAGAAAAGGAAATTTGAGATAAGAGTTAAATACCTAATCATACCGAGTTATGAAAATAGGAATACTAATGTATTTATGAGTTATATATCTAGCTACATTACCTAAATGATTATAAGTTGTTAATTTATATATAAGAAGATGCAAGAGTGTTGCATAACTTATGAGTTTTATGAGTGTGTATGAGAGCTTAAAGTTTTGAGAGATTTTCATTAGGAGATTAATAAGAGAGTTATTTTATTATTAAGTTCTTATTCTTGTGTTTGTGAGACATTGATTACGAGAGTCTTGAATTCTATATTTAGTATTAAAGCTTTAGGTTTTTCAGAATATTGTTCACGAGGATATTGTTCACGACGGTTATTGTTCACGACGGTTACTTTTCACTGAAGGATCTTAAAAACCTAACGTCCCTTGGTTTTGGGGTGGACCCTTTCACGTTGGAATCGCCGTTTTCGTTTTCTGGAGAATTTCGATCAGAAATAACCCAAGAAGAATTAGAAGAGTGGCTAGTTGGATTGGGCGGGTTCTACCAGAAATGCGACTCTCATAGAAAGAAAGGGTAAGCTCTCTGCTCTATTTAGTGAAAGCCTTCGCTAAAAAAATGGTTTTGATACTTCAACGTGCGTAGGCCTCTTCTCCTATGCCGTAGCGGAGTCAGTACACCTGACGTATGCTTCTAAAAAGGTATTGCTGGAGCTTGCGTAATGTAGTTGTAGTTAAGGTTGGCAGACATTCCTGGTCAAACTGACTGGCTTGGGGCCTGGGGGAAGTAGTCCGGTCTGGTAAGTAAGGACTTTAAGTTTGAGCAATGGGAGAGATTGTGCCAACGATGGCCAAACATAAAAGTGGACTGATATCTTTGATTCAATGCCCCATGCTTACCACCACAAATTATGTGGTTTGGGCAATGGGGATGAAGATCACATTCAAAGTACACAAAGTTTGGGAGAATGATACCTAACAGAGGAGATAAGAATGATATGATTATTGCTTTACTATTCCAATCGAAATCCGAAGTTCTCATCCTCCAAGTCGGTGAAGTTGACACAGCAAATAAAGTATGGGAGGCCATTAAAGTAAGACATATGGAAGCAGAGAGAGTTAAAGAAGCTAGACTCCAAACTTTGATGAGTGAATTCGACCGGTTGAAGATGAAAGATAATAAAACAATCGACGATTTTGGAGAAAATTTATCAAAGATATTATCAAAGTCAGAAGCCTTGGGAGTAAGTATCGAAGAATCAAAGCTAGTGAAGAAGTTCTTCAAGAGTCTTCCTCGAAAAAAATACATGCATATTGTGGCTTCTCTTGAACAGGTTTTGGGCCTCAATACCACACGCTTTGAAGATATCATAGAACGTCTCAAGACTTATGAAAAACGTATTGGTGAAGAAGAAGAAGATCCTCAAGAAGATCAAAGCAAACTGATGTATGCAAACATGGATTCTCAAACGCACCAATCAAACCGAGGCTGTAACTTTGACTTTAGAAACAGAGGACGAGATGGACATGGCTTTAACAAAGGAAGAGGTCGTGGTAGGTTTAGTGGAGATAGAGATGCATCGTATATCACATGCTTTATATGTGATAAACTTGGACACTATGCTTCGGACTGCCCAAATTGATTACTTAAGTTACAAAGAAACAAAAGAGAATGATAACAGTGACACACAAGAAGCTGAGGAACTTATGATGCATGAGATCGTATATCAAGATGAAGGAGGAGTTGTACCAAACAACTACGATGCATACATTAGTGGAACTGCAATGAAGATATGTGCAACTTCTAAGATACCAATTGTTGGAGATATTGATAGAGGTCTTAGAATTGACTCGGATGATGACAAGAGCGTGACAAGACGTGTTTTTTGTGTTGGTGAAAGTCCAAATGCATGGGGCTCAAGCAAACTAGAGACTAATGTGTTATCATCATGTGAAGCTGGAAATGTGGTAGAGACTGAAGCTATGGAACAAGATATATGGCTTCAAGAGTTATATCAGCATATATCCGGAAGTGAACGCAGAAGCGATATCGTGATGAAAAGCGTTTGGAGAATTAATGTTCAAAGAGATGAAAGGTAGTGTTGAAGATTTATCGAAAATGGATTTCAAGCTTAAATGAGAGAATGTTGGAATAAGCTTGAAAGAAAAAGAAACTTGAGATCAAAGTTAAAAACTTAATCCTACCGAATTATGAAAATAGGAATACCAATTTGTTTTGGAGTTATCTAGATACATTACCTAAATGATTAGGAGTTGTTAATTTATATATAAGGAAATGCAAGAGTGTTGAATAACTTATGAGTTTTATGAGTGTGTGTGAGAGTTTAAGGTCTTGAAAGATTTTCCTTCAAAAATTAACAAGAGATTTATTCTTATTATTGAGTTGTTATTCTTGTGTTTGTAAGACCTTGATTACAAGAGATTTGAATTCTATAAAACAAAAGCTAAAATCTTTGAATAATATAACTATTTTTCGCAAGCATATAATTTATGAACAATGTTGTTAAAATGTAAAAGGAAATTAGTATGCATAAACTTGGTTTAAATATCCACTCGCTTTTGTCACCATGGCACAAAGCGAAGTCTGGCAATGTCCTCTTTGCTTCAGCACTTCAAAGCGTGACAACATACACAAAAACATTATCAGAAGCCTTTTACCTCTTTTTAGACTTTCTGGTATTTTATCAGAGGTTTAAATTGTATCAATCTAGCAAGCACTTTCAACATTTTCTTACCAAGTGCTAAGCCTCGTAAAGCGACACCTTTTTGATCCCAAATCAAACCTAATTGGTTTGTCAAAATTAAACTGTTAAACCGAGTTAGATTCCTAACTCATGTTTAGCATCATATACGTACAAGTCCTTTGCAAACTCTAAGTTTGTCTTATATACCATATATAACCTAAGTTTAAATTTAAGGTTTCCAGTGCTATTTTTCATGTTTCTTATCCCCGTTTCTTTCACCGGAGAATACTTTGTTTTTGTGTTTGGTTCTAAACTTCTATTCTATTTATGTATTTTTGCACTTAGTTTTTGTCTTCATTCATATACAAGGGCAAACAAGTGCTTTGTGTCGCCATGACGCAAGACAGGCAAGACACTCATCACCTCACTTTGCCACACACCATTTAAAACCAAGTACTTAACCAACAACAACAAATCTAATATATCATATGACCATGTAAGAGGATTGGTTATGATATTATTACATGTCTATCTTTCCTTATTTATAGCCCTTTTTTAACACCGTTATAACCCCTTCTTTTCTTTTCTTTTTCTTTGTACTTCGTTTGTGATCTATTTTTAATATTATCTGCGTCAAATGTATTAAAAAAATATAAGCAAGAAAAGTTCATTGTTGTTAAAATGATTTGGATTGTAGCTAAACAATATTGTAGGATTTAGTTTGTATTTATGTAGATATACCTGATATAGTTATAGAAATTAAATAAGAAAAAATAAAAAGTAAAGATTTCTATCGTAAATAATTTTTTTCTTCAACTTTGAAAATAATGCTTTCGTAATAGGTTTCTATAGCCATTTTCTATTTTTGGCTTTAACTTCAACAAACAAATAAAACTTGACTGACAATTCTTAAATCTGTATGGAAACTAAAGCTAAATATATTTGATCATCCCAATGAATCCTCTAATGAAACAACACTATCTATAAATGAATGATACGGTTACATATTTTCATCATAAATATGAAGATTTAGCTGAATACTTAAAAAAAAAAACTGAAAAAATTACATATCTTGTTAACTAAAAAAAGAATATGAAGTTTTTTCGACCATTTCCTTAGAATAAATAGATTCTTCCACTGGAGAAAAATAAAATCAAGATTTAGGAATTTCTATATTGGGATCACGGTCACGTGAACGCATGTGACGGCCGACACTATGAAATGGGGCCTACCATGTGATCGAGAATTTGACAGTGAGAGCCCAAACGTTGTTTCTAAGTTGCGGCCCATTTTCATCGTCATCACGTGGCCTCACGTGATGCTTCGTTTCTATGAAACTTGGGAGAAACACAATAAATCAGGAACATAGATTTCTGTTAGATACACTTACCGAACTTTCTTTCATACATTCGTATGAAATCATCAACGTTGGTTACTAATTAAAATTATTGAAAGTTAGATCATCTCTAATAATTGCCTTTATTTTTTTATTCTAAAATTAAAATATATTTTTTTAAAGAGTTTTTGCAAACCATAATTTTTTTGAATTTTTCATTGCTCTGTTTACTTTAGAAATTCAGATTATTTACAAAAATATCATTATTTTTTCTTTTCAAAAATGCGTATTTTACTCAATCATCTTCATATTGCTCCTTTATTTACAGTGACATTATCATCAATACACTAATCAACATAAACAATCAATTCCAAACTCTAAATGCACCTAAAATTAACATCTACATCTTCATACTCTTATTTTTTACTCACACAAATGATTTTATTTCATTTTCTCTCTTACTTTATCTCAAAATTCTAAATTTTTAATTTTAAAATTTATAAACTTATTTGAATTACTCAAGTTTATGATTCTTGGCCAAGAACGAATTGATAATTTTCATTAAGAAGTTATGTATGTTTCAAATATGTTTCACAAAGAAGACTCTTATGGAAGTCTTCTCTATTGAGAAGACTTCTAGAGAAGTATTCTCTAAAATTCCTTTAACTTTTTTTTGTTACCAAAATAGAATAGAAAAGACTTCTCAGATAAACATGTTAGTTTTGCAATTGACTGAAATTTGTAAGAAGTTTAAATTTTTATAGAAAACTTCTCGAAAAGTCTTTTTGACTGTTACGTGAAGTCTTCTCACTGCGTAAGAAGTCTGCGTAGATTACTTTTGCAATTTACAATTACTAGTAAAACATTTAGTTTTAACTAGAAGACTTTCAGTCTTCTGCTGGAACACTTTTCTGAAAATGTTCTCAGTTTTTATTATGTGATTCTCGTCAAATTTTTAGTTTTATAAGAAGACTTCTATAGAAATTTTTATCAGAAGACTTTCACATAAATCTTCTCTTAAAAATCAAATATGGTCAATTACAAAAGGAACTTACATAGACTTTTTGGGACAATGAAAAAACTTCATGTGAGTGTAAAAAGACTTCTATGGAAGTCTTCTCAAAAAAAAAAATTACAGAGAAGTCTTCTATAAAAAAGTCAAATATCTGCAAAACTTTGGTCAGTTGCAAAACAAATATGTTTATTAGAGAAGATTTCTCTAAAAGTTTTTTTTTCTGTTATTTTTGAGATTTTTTTCTAATACAAAAATAAGCCAATATTTACAAAAGAAGATTTTTTAAGTAATATGTTGTAGAGTATACTTTTTTGGAAGTCTTCGTTTCTAAATTTGCTATTGCAAAAATGATCTAAATGAAAGTTTTTTAATAAGTCTTCTTCAAGAAGAAGTCTTCTTTTCTGAATTATGTAGAAGTTTTCTAGGTCAATGTTTAATAAACTTTCACTTTCTCTAAAATTAAAATAATTTTTAATATTTTTTTGTTAATTCATGTATATTAGTTAATATTAAAGCTCTTGAATGAAATTCAACTTAATTAGTGATAATAATGAGGTTACCAACATTCATATTTATTAATATTTATATCTAATGAGAGAAGACTTCTTGACTTCTTAAGAAGTCTTCTATGTTAGTTTTTTAAAAAAACTTGTATTTTCAAGAGTATTAAGTAATTTTAAGATATGTTTTTTAAATTTTAAAAGTGTTAAGTAACTTCAAAAATATCAAATCATGTGGTTATATGTCTCTTCTTAGATCATAAGATATACTTTTAACTTTCATGATATTTAAATTTCAATTTTCAGTTTAATTCATTTTTCGAGAAGTCTTCTAAGAGAAGACTTAATGTGTTCTCTGATTATTTTTCTTAGAATTATTTAAGAAGTCTTCAATGATTGACAATGTTAAAGGAAGATTTCCCATAAGTCTTCTGTGATTGATAATGTTAAAATACTTTTTGGTATGTTGTATTAATAATTTTAATAATGTCAAATATTTTTGGCAACCTTTAAAGAAGTGGAAGATGAGAACCATGTAATGAAAATCCTGCAAAAACAAGATAAATTAGTGAGAAAGATATGAGACTAAAATAAAAAACTGGTATAAAATTTAGTGTTCAAATTCAAAGAGATTAGAAAGAGGTTGAAAATTTTTAGAGCGAGCAACATTACATTTTTTGTTGCAACCATTAGAGAGAAAGAGAAAAGTGTGTAAAGTTTCTTTATTTAAGGAGACAAAAATTTCAATTAGGTTAAATAGTTTTGCCAAGTCTTCTAGCATAAAACACATTAGAATACTTCCTAACATGTGTTCTGAGAAGTCTTATAAGAATAATAATAACAATGTTGGTGGAGTTATATATGAAATTATCACATTAAATTCCCAACCATATATTATGCTTATTTTTTGGCTTCTACTTATTTCTCTTATCATTTTTATTATTATCACATTATAACCATCATATTATCTTATCTATCACCTCATTTAACTTTGATGCGAATTATTTTTCAGTCGCAAAGTTTTAAAATTTTTGATGTAAAAATAATGATGAATATTTATTAATAACAAATGCTTGTGGAATAATCATATATTTATATTGATATGTAATTGTTACATTTTCTTTAATTCTCTATAATTAAATATATAACATTTTCTATTACAAATTTATATTTGTTCACCAAATTTTGATTTTTCTTATAAATGATTTTTGTGCTCTTATAATATTTAAAAATTCAAATATAATTATTTTGGAAGTCAAAAAAAATTCCATCAACCAATTGTATTATAAAAATTAATCCAACAATTCACATATGAATGACAAGTGTACAAAAGTCACTTAAGTGATTTTTTATTTAATATATCGAAGGAATTTTTTTTTCAAATACTTTATAAACCCTAATAAATAATTTAAATTTATGATAAAATAATTTTGTAAGACATGATAGATAATTTTATAAATATTTTAAATTTTTTATTAATGATTTATAAAGCATATATAACTATTATAAGCAGATAATGATTATAATAATAAAAAATTTATATACAATATAATATTTTATATAAGGGTATGAAATCATTATATTGATTTCTATAAAAAAAAATATTTATTATTTTATGAAATAAATATGGAAAGAATCATTCAAACATTATTACACTTTCTATAATTTTGACAATTATGTAGCATAAGTTAATATTTATAATATCATTTAGGTTATTTTGAAAATAATATTAATTAGTTCAAAAATTATCATTTATTTTAGATCTAACTAAAATAATTAAAAACATCAACCAATCAAATTATTAGAATGTTCTAACGACTTCACCAATGATTTACATGTAAGGAAAAATCACATAAATGACTTCTTAATTAAATTTAAGAGGATTCTATTTTTTAAAAATGTTTTAAAAACCTTTAAATAATTTAAAGTTATGATAAAATAATTTGTAACTCATAGTAGATAATTTATAAATATTTTAATAGTTTTATTGATGATTTATAAACTGTATATGGACATTATAAGATGGTAATAATTATTATAGTAGTTTATATACAAATATAATTATTATATAAAAATATGAAATTATTATATCGATTTCTATAAACTGTTTTTAAATATTATTTTATGTATTATATAAATAGAAAAAGAATTGATCAAACATTATTACACTTTCTATAATTTTGACAGTTAGTTAAAATAAATTATAATATCATTTCGGTTATTTGACAAGTGATATTGATTACGTAAAGACTTGCCTTTTAGTTTAAATCTAATTAAAAATTACAAAGCATCGACTAATAAAATTATAACAATTTTCTTAAGACTTCACCAAGGTTGGTACATAAACAAAAATCACTTAAATGATTTCTCAATTAATATATAAGATAATTTTTTTCTCTCTTACAAATACTTTATAAACTCTTTTAAATAATTTAAATTTATGATAAAATAATTTTGTAAGCCATAATAAATAACTTTATAAATGTTTTAAAATTGTTTTTAATGATTTATAAAGCATATATAGACATTATAAGCTGATAATGATTATTATAATAATTTATATATGACATAATATTTTATATAAGAGTATAAAATTATTATATCGATTTCTATACACTTTTTAATGCACTATTTTACGTAATATATAAATATGAAAAGAGTTGTGTAAACATTAGTATACTTTCTATAATTTTGACAATATGTACCATAAATTGATATTTATAATATCATTTAGGTCATTTTGATAATGATAATAATTAGTTCTAGAATTGTCTTTTATTTTATATCAACCTATAATTAAAATTTAAAAAAACATCAACCAATCAAATTATTATAATTTTCTCAAGACCTTACCAATAATTGACATGTATGGAAAAATCACATAGATGACTTATTAATTAATTACCATAAATTATAATTTCATTTAGGTTATTTGATAAGTGATATTAATTACGTCAAAACTTACCTTTTATTTTAGATCTAACTAAAATAATTAAAAATTAAAAAGCATTTACCAATCAAATTATAACAATTTTCTCAAGACTTCACCAATGATTGACACATAAACAAAAATCTCTTAAGAAACTTCTCAATTAATATATATATAGGAAAAAAATTTCTTTTTCTTTTACAAATACTTTATAAAATCTTATAAATAATTTAAATTTATGATAAAATAATTTTGTAAGCCATGATATATAATTTTATAAATGTTTTAAAATTGTTATTAATAATTTATAAAGCATATATGTACATTGTAAGCTGATTATGATTATTATAATAATTTATATATGATATAATATTTTAAATAAGAGTATGAAATCATTATATTGATTTCTATAAATTATTTTATCCATTATTTTAGTTAGTATATAAATATGAAAAAATTGTTCAAACATTAATTCACTTTCTACAATTAGGTACCATAAATTAATATTTATAATATCATTTGGTTATTTTGAAAATGATATTAATTAGTTCTAGAATTATCTTTTATTTTAGATATAACTAAAATAATTAAAATTTTAAAAACATCGATCAATCAAATTATAAAAAAAAAATCCAGACTTCAACAATGATTGACATGTAAACAAAAATTACATAAATGACTTATCAATTAATATATACGAGGATTCTATTTTTCTTATATAAATGTTTTATAAACTCTTTAAATAATTTAAAATAATGATAAAATAATTTTGTAAGCGATAATAGATAATTTTATAAATGTTTTAAATTTTTATTGATGATTTATAAACCATATATGAACATTATAAGATGGTAATACTATTATAGTACTTTATATACAAATATAATTTTTATATAAAAATATGAAACCATTACATCGATTTCTATAAACGTTATTTATTTATTATTTTATGTAGTATATAAATATAAAATGAATTTATCAAACATTATTATACTTTCTATAATTTTGACAATTATGACAATTACATTATAATATCATTTAATTTATTTGGCAAGTGATATTAAGTACGTCTAGAATTACCTTTTATTTTATATATATTTAAAAGAATTAAAATGAAAAAACATTTACTAATCAAATTATAACAATTTTCTCAAGACTACACCAATAATCGACAAGTAAGGAAAAATCACTTTAGTGACTTCTCAATTAATATATAAGAGGATATAGGAGAATTTTTCTTTTTATTTTACAAATACTTTATAAAATCTTATAAATAATTTAAATCTATGATAAAATAATTTTGTAAGCCCTGATATATAATTTTATAAATGTTTTAAAATTGTTATTAATAATTTATAAAGCATATATGTACATTATAAGCTGATAATGATTATTTATAATAATTTTTATATATGATATAATATTTTATATAAAAGTATTAAATCATTCTATTGATTTCTATAAATTATTTATTCATTATTTTAAGTAGTATATAAATATGAAAAATTGTTCAAACATTAATACACTTTCTACAATTAGGTACCATAAATTAATATTTATAATATCATTTTGGTTATTTTAAAAATGATATTAATTAGCTCAAGAATTATCTTTTATTTTAGATATAACTAAAATAATTAAAATTTAAAAAACATCAACCAATCAAATTATCAAAAAAATCAAGACTTCAACAATGATTGACATATAAGCAAAAATTACATAAATGACTATTCAATATAAGAGGATTTTATTTTTCTTATATAAATGTTTTATAAACTCTTTAAATAATTTAAAATTATGATAAAATAATTTTGTAAGCTATTATAGATTTAAAAAAAATTGTCAAAAGATAATTTTATAAATGTTATAAAATTTTATTGATGATTTATAAACCATATATGATCATTATAAGATGGTAATATATATATATATATACAAATATAATTTTTATATAAAAATATAAAACCATTACATCAATTTCTATAAACTTTATATATTTATTATTTTATGTAGTATATAAATATAAAATGAATTGATCAAATATTTACACTTTCTATATTTTGTGACAATTAATTACCATAAATTATAATATCATTTAAGTTATTTGGAAGGTGATATTAAATACGTCTAGACTTACCTTTTTATATTTATTTAAAATAATTAAAATTAAAAGTATCGACCAATCAAATTATAACAATTTTTTCAAGACTGCACCAATAATCGACAAGTAAGCAAAAATCACTTAAACGACTTCTCAATTAATATATAAGAGGATAAGAGAGTAAATATATAAAGAACCAAAAATGGTATCATCGCTTAAACTAACTGTAATGTCATTGATTAGTTTTAGAGAATGTTAGGTTGTTTTGTTTAGGTAAAACAAATATTAAAATTTAAATTAAATGTTAATGGCATAGTTGTAAATACTTACAAAATTTACGAAAACTTCTAAAATGTACTTCAATTTTAATAGTATAGAAGGTCAAGGTCAATTAAAAAGAAAGACTTCCCAGCGCAGTCAAGCAAGATAGGATTCTCAACAGGATAAGTTCCTAGGATCAGATCACTTGCTCATACACCACAGCGGGCACATTGACTAAATACAGATTAACCCTAATTTACAAATAATATAACTAGGTTGGGAAAAAAGTTAAATTCAACATAGCGCCCAAAAATTTATTTTGAGCCGGCCGAACCGATATAATTTTGAAAAACGTTATTGTTTTTAATTTTTGACAAGTGCGCTCTGAAATAGCATTAAAACACATTTTAACCAGAAAACAACATATATTTTTTTAACCAAAATAATATTAATTAACTAAAAAACATTTATAGTTGGGATTACAGATAAAGTTTATGGTTTACTATTTAGGAGGTGAGTTAATGTAAGAATTTATGTTTAGAGTTATTAGTGTTATTCATAATTTTTTAAGAAATATTTTTAAAATAGCAAAAATCATTTAAAAAAAAATCACGAATAGAAAAATCACCAAATAACACTAACTAAAAGTTAAAATATTTTTATTTTTTAATTTAATTTCAGTTTAGTGATTAGAGTTAAGAGTTTAATATTTAAGTGATTTGCTAGAGTTAGGGTTTAAGCTATATGGTAATTTAATGTTGAGCAATTCCCTTAGATAACCTATTTTAGTTTGTTTGTCACAAAAAATAGTTTTTAAGGAAGAAAATGACCAAAATGTTTTTTTAGAAGCTAAAAAATTCATTTATATGCATTGTATACCCCTAGTATTAACTAATTTGGACTTTAGGGTTTAGAGTTAAGGGGTGGGTTTGGGGTTAGGGTTTCAAATTTCAAAAAAAAAAAGAAAAAATCAAAATTTCAAAAAAAAAGAGTCTATTTTGGTCATTTTATTTTTTGAGGGTTATTTTTGTGACAAAAACTTAAAAAGGGTATTTAAGAGAATTGCCATTTAATGTTTATGTTGAATAATAAATGCTATTTTGTGGTAAAAGATAAAATTCTATATGAATAAGACTTACTCATTTTTTCTCCTAGTGTGCTAACTTTTTTCATAACCTTTTGTGATATACAAGAGGTTTGCCCTGTCACCCATCAGACACGCCTCTCCTGTGGTACCACCCGGCACAGTCTACAGCAACTCAGATGCTTCCTGGTCAATGGGATTTTCGGATCGCCTGGGATGGTCTTCAACGACAGCCAGGAAAGACCAGCAACACACTCCTTACTGCTACAACTGTACCATTATTCATTAATTAGCACACTAAGAAAAGTTTATCTCATGATATGTGCTCAAACACTTCTCTCGTAACAACACACAAAAAGTCACAGCATTGGGCTCAGTTCATTCTAAGAGCATCCCATCAAACAGTTTAATCAACATTAGTACATTATGACATTCCCCTCCAAACCATAACCATAAATAAGAAACTTTTAGACCAAAGAAAAAAAATTCGATTCTAAGAGACCATGTTTAGTCTAGTCTTAGATTGCACGAAAGCTTCATCGACATACACTTTCCGTTTTGGAACCAAAATCGAAATCGAAATTTTCCTTCCAAAATGCTTCTAAATATTTTATTTAAAAACACGTTAGAAGCTTACGATTATATTTTGGAATCACGTTTCTTGTTTTTTAAAAAACACGTATCACAAATAGATAAAAAAGTATAAATCATGTTTTTGTTTTTATATAAAATCTAAAATTTAATAGGAATGAAATAGAGAGAGTAGAAATATACAAATATTAGGACTATAGTAAAAATTATCTTTATGCATTAAGATTTTTATTAGAGATATAACACATATATTCAAATATATTGTGTCAATTATTTAGTAAATACTAAAAATAATTAATATAATTACTTCTTATAAATTTGATTTATGTGTATTTTATAGTTTAATATGAAATCAGTTAAAATTATTATGAAATAATAAATAATTTATTTTAAATTTGAGTCAATAATTTTTAATCGTAAATTTTATAACATTCAATAATATGGATATATGCTTCCAACACCTATTTTCCTTTTCATTTTTTCAAAGATATCACTGCTATGCTTCCATATGATTTTGATTCTTCTTACCCGGTTCGGATTCCAGGCAACATAGATCTAGAGGTTGATTGTTTTCAGTTTTTGGATTAGTTTTTAGTTTTTGTTTTTTCAAAAACTATTTTTTAGCTAATCAAGTTTTGATTCCCTATAAATTAGGAAAACTAGTTTTTTAAAAAACTAGTTTTATAACCAATCAAGATTCCAACAAAAAAGCTTTCCTATAAAATAGGGAAACTAGTTTTTAGATGTTTTGATCAAATTCCAAAGAAAAACCAAAAACCTTTTAGGTAATGATTGTTTGTAGTTTTTGAAATAGTTTTTGGTTTTTGTTTTTCTAAAAACCATTTTTCATCCAATCAAGATTTAGATTTTGGTTTTTGTTTTTGTAAAAACTATTTGATTTGCCAATCATAATTTTCAATAAATAGATTCCCTAAAATTTAGGGAAACTAGTTTTTCAATCTTTTAACCAATTTATAAAGAAAAACCAAAAACTACCTTTTGTAGGTTTTAGAAAAAAAAAAAACGAATTTCACTTTTTTGTTGTAAAAGTGCTACATTTGATTAATTAATAACTAAAATAATATTTTCATAGAGATAAACAAATTATCAACAAGTTTTTGTACATAAGATATCATTTAAACAATAATGTGGAATAATTTATTTGTGTTTCATATGTGTAAAATAAACTAAGATATTTATATAAATAATTTCAAAATTTGAAGTATTTTTTTACAATTTATAATTATTTTATGATTCATATTTTAGTATAATATAAGTTTATTAAAAATATAATATTTAAAAATTATGTTAATGTGTTTTTTATTTTTAATAACAATCATTATATTTTGATAAATTTTAATGGTAATTTCTAATATTTTATTGTTATTTTTGTTGTATTGTTTTAGAAAATGTATTAGTTATTTTTTTTAAAAAGTTAAGAATACATCAAAACAAAAAATCAAAAATCTAAATCTAGAAACTAAAAACTAAAATTAAAAGCTAAAAATCAAAAACAGAAATCTGAAAATCAAAAACTAAAATCAAAAATCTAAAACCAAAATCTAAAAACCAAAAACTAAAACCAAAAACTACTTCAAACAATCAACACCTTAGTGGTTTTGTAAAAAGTGTACGACCACTTTCATCTAGATTGTTCATATTTTTTTGTAAACATCAATACACTCATTATACATGAGCACATAGTTTAAGTAATTTTATTTTATTATTTATATTTTCAATATGGACTCTTTTACTAATTTCCCTTTAAAATTATGAAATAATTAATTTGTGTTTCATATCTCTAAAATAAATTTAGATATTTTTATATATTATTAACTAACTGTTAACTAATTGTAAACAATTGTTTACTAAATTCTATAAATAAAATTATTGAATAGTTTTAATAATTATTAGACACATTAAAGAATAATTAAAATTATAAAACATAAAATAGTTAAAACATAAACAATTGCCATTAATTTTTTTAAAATATAATAATTTAAATAAAAATAATTTAGTTTTTATGATTTATTTTTAGTATAATATAAGTTTTTAAAATAATAATAATTAAAAACATGTTAATGCATTTTTATGTTTTAAATAATAATCACAATATTTTGAATAACAATTTAATAGTAAATTCTAAATATTTTATTGTTGTTTGTTGTATTATTTTAAAGTAATATATGTATATATATATATATATATATATATATATATATATATATATATATATATATATTTTTTTTTTTTTTTGAAAAAGTTAAAAATATAGTAAAACCAAAAACCAAAAATTTAAAAATCTAAAATCAAAATCTAAAAACCAAAAGCTAAAAATTAAAAACAAAAACCTGAAAATCAAAAACCAAAATCTAAAATCTAAAAACCAAAATCTAAAAGCCAAAAACTAAAACCAAAAACTATTGAAACAATCATCACCCTAGTCTCATTACTTTTTATCTAAAAATATTTGAAATGAAATAAAATAATATTTGGGTTAAAAGATTCGAATTTATCAGTGTTTCTCTTTAGCGCTCTCTCAAAAATGTTCTTTGTAGATTCTCAGGTGCAAGACTCCGATCATCTTCTCCGCGAACCTGTAGCGGTGGACCTTAACCATCTATCTCCGCCATGTGCCAATGGCCACCGATCAACAGTTTCTTTACGCACAGACCAAGGCGGAACGTTCTGCTTCCTCTGCTTCTCCGATCTCGTCTCCAATCCACGCGCCCCCACCGTACACGTCTCCTACGCGCTTCACCAGCTCTCAATCGCTCTCTCCGAGCCTACCTTCCTCCGAAATCTACTCTCCTCACATGTCCGCTTCCTCGTATCGCCTCTCGTCAACGCTCTCTCAGTCTTCGATGATGCTCCGATCGCTATCCAGATTATGGATACGATCTCTCTTCTCTGTTCCGCTGAGGAATGTTCCATCGGCGAGGATTTCGTGGAGAGAGTCTCTGCTCAGCTCTCTTCTGGTGCCTTGGGTTGGAGCCGACGACAGCTTCATATGGTATTGTTGCCTTTCTAGGGTTTCAATTGGGGATTCTAGCTGAGGTTTTCATTTTATTGATTAGGTTTAGAAGTGCAATTGCAATTCATTTGATTAGGTCTCGATCTGTAGTTGCAGTCATTGTAGATTTTATGAAAATGCGATCTCTCATACGTATTGCTTGTGCGTTGCAGCTTCATTGCTTTGGTGTTCTTCTGAGCAATGAGAAGATAGACATCAATTCTCACATAAGAGATAAAGAATCTCTTGTTTTCCAACTTGTTGAAGGTCTTCAGTTACCTAGGTAATGCGGATGACTCCTTTGTTCTTGCTATCTTGTATGTATGAGGCATGTTGTGATTTATCTTTTTTCTTTCTCATGCTAGTGAGGAGATCCGCGGTGAAATCTTTTTCGTTCTTTACAAATTTTCTGCTCTACAGTTCACAGAACAGAATGTTGATGGAGCTGAGGTTCTTTCTTCATTGTGTCCTAAGCTCTTATCCCTATCCTTGGAAGCTCTTGCTAAGACACAGAGAGATGAGGTTCGCTTGAATTGTATAGGTTCGTATGAGCTTCTCTACCTATCTGCTTCATTCTTATGCGGTTTACATAGATTTTGAACCATGTCAGGTTGTTTTGATGCCTTCATTTGGTAGAACTTTACTTCTCAGGCTACCAAACGTTTTTGCTATCTCTTAGCTAACATAGATTTTGAAACATTGTAGCCCTTTTGACCACCTTAGCTCAGCAAGGTCTTTTAGCCGATTCACGTACAAGTCCTGTCAGCAGCATGAGCTTGGATGAAGTGGATGATGACCCCATGCTGACGGCTGAAACTGTAACTGCGAGGCCTTGTTTAGATGTCTTGTTTTCTGAAGCCATCAAAGGTCCGTTGCTTTCCACTGACGGTGAGGTGCAAATAAAAACTCTTGATCTTATCTTCCATTATGTGTCCCAAGAGAGTATTCCAAGCAAACAGATTGAAGTTCTGTTAGGAGAAAATGTTGCTGATTATATATTCGAGATACTGCGGTTATCAGGTAATGTCAGTTCTCCTTGATAATGTGATCAAACTTTTATTATGATGCATTGGACTTCAATAAGGTTGTCAAGTTGGGAATAGAAGAAATAATTTCTGTTTGGCTCCTTTCTTTTGCTTGCTTACTGTTTTGTCTTCTGGATGCTCACATCTGCACGAGCATTAATAGATTAATGTATCTGACTGCCGAACTCCTTTGAACAGATTGTAAAGATCATGTCATCAACTCATGCCTCAGAGTTCTTGATTTATTTTCCCTAGCCGAGCATTCCTTTCGGAAGAAACTTGTTATTGGGTTTCCTTCTGTCACCCAAGTGCTTCAATATGTAGGCGAAGTTCCTTGTCATCCTTTTCAAATCCAAACACTAAAGCTTGTTTCTAGCTGTGTTTCTGATTTCCCTGGGATTGTTTCAAGTTCTCAAGTTCAGGAAATTGCTCTGATTCTGAAAAGGATGCTCGAAAGATATTATTCACAAGAGATGGGATTATTTCCGGATGCCTTTGCAATTATCTGCTCAGTTTTCGTTTCCCTAATGAAAACCCCATCTTTTGCTGAGACTCCAGATGTTTTTAAATCAATGCAAGAATCCCTAAGACATGCCGTTTTGGTCTGTCTTAGTATCCCTGAGAATGATTCAACTCAGATCTCGCATGCAGTCTACTTAATCAATGAAGTATATGCATACTGTACTTCACCAACATCCATAAACAATACTAGTTGCATTGAGTTAAGACACTGTGTTATAGATGTGTGTGTATCACACCTTTTACCGTGGTTTCTTTCTGATGTCAACGAGGTCAATGAAGAAGCAACCCTTGGCATAATGGAAACCTTTCACTCTATTCTTCTACAGAATTCAGATGTTAAGGCCATGGAGTTTGCGGAGATACTTGTTTCAGCAGATTGGTTCAGCTTTTCATTTGGATGTCTAGGAAACTTCTCTACTGCTACTATGAAACAGAGAGTATATTTGATGCTCAGTTCCCTTGTCGATGTTCTTCACAGAGAAAAATTGGGGTCACATATCAGAGATGCTCTTCCCAGCCTTCCTTCTGATCCACAAGATTTGCTGTTTTTGCTCGGACAAGATAGTTCCAATAATCAAGAGTTGGCTTCTTGCCAGTTTGCAGCTCTGGTTATTTTCCATACCGGTTGGATACACAATGACAGGTGACGTATGCTTTTGATTTCGAATTATGTTTCTTGATGAACGAACTAAAGAGCTGCAATTTGTTTCTCACTTCTTATGTTCTTTTGCATCATTTGCAGGCTTGCAGATGATAAGCTTGTTTTCACTTCTTTGGAGCAATACATTCTTGTCAACAGGACAAGTCTCATCCCTGATTCTTCAGCTATGCTGCAACTAGTAAATATATATAGTCTTTGCAGGAGTCTTCAAAACAAAAGATATCAGATATCCTACAGTCTAGAAGCTGAGAGGATAGTCTTCCATCTACTAAACGAATATGAGTGGGACTTGGGTTCCTGTGATATTCATCTGGAATCTCTCAAGTGGCTTTTTCAACAAGAAAATATCAGCAAAAGTTTAACTTACCAGATCCAAAAGATTGCCCAGAACAACTTAATTGGAAACGAAGTTCACAATGTATATGGCGATGGCAGACAGAGATCACTCACATATTGGTTCGCAAAGCTGGTATCAGAAGGAGACAACTATGCCGCAACTCTTTTGGTTAACTTGTCGACACAGCTCGCAGAGAAGAGAGAGCAAGAGAATGATGTTGTCTCAATTTTAATTCTAATGAACACGATCGTTTCTAAATCACCAACTGCCTCCAACCATATATCCATTAGTGGCATTGGCAATGCAATTTATAGGCTCGTTTGTGGTTTCACTGACTTATCCCCCGGAACATCTTTCGCTACACTACTTGTGCTAATATTCAACATTCTAGCTTCTGTGCAACCTGGAGTGCTCAAAAATGATGAATCTTGGGATGCTGTGTTTATTAAGGTGTGACCACTTAACCTTTTCTCTCCCAACACTGTCATCTTTCTAATTGAATCCGTTTTATTTTGTAGTTGTTAAACTATTTGAGCTTGCGAGACACTGCCATAACACAGAACCATGAAAGTATGATGGTAATTGGCATTCTTTGCTTGGTTCTGTACCACTCATCACATGGAGCACTTTTGGATTCTTCAAGAATTATTGTGGTGAATTCGTACTTGGTATCGGCAATCAACAATGTCGTTGATGTAGCTTACTCTAGGGGTCCAGCATTGGCTCAGTCTCAGGATGAAAATAACATCGAGGAGGCTCTAGCATTCACGTTACCACTCTACTTTTTCTCATTAAGAAGGTATGTATGTAGCTTCGGAAGTTTTTGCACGCAGATAGATCATACATGTAACCGTTATGACTCACTTTTGGCCTTGTAGCCTGCAGATTGTTCTCGCTGGAGTTGTGGATTGGCAAACTTTCTTTGGCCCATCGGGCAACCTGGAGACACTACCCGTAGTCTGTATCCATTGCCATAATTTGTGCAGGTTGATGCATTTTGGAACACCGCAAATCAAGCTCATGGCCTCTTATTGTCTATTGGAGCTGTTCACTGGACTATCACAACAGATTGACATTAGAAAAGAGCAACTACGCTGTTCATCGAGCTATCTGAAAGCAGTGAAGGCTGTACTAAGTGGTCTGGTATTCTATGATGACATAAGAGTAGCAATAAACTCTGCGCTTTGTCTGTCCATGATATTAGGATGGGAAGAGATGGAAGGGAGAACAGAGATGCTTAAGACTAGCTCCTGGTACAGGTTTATTACAGAAGAAATGTCAGTGTCCTTGGCGATGCCTTGTTCTGCATCAAATACCTTTGTGAACCACCACAAGCCTGCGGTCTATGTAACCGTTGCCATGCTAAGGCTCAAGAACAAACCGGCGTGGCTGAGAAGTGTTTTTGATGAGTCTTGCATCTCAAGCATGATTCAGAATCTGAATGGGACGAATATCACCAGCGAGATTGTAATTTTGTTTCGGGAGCTTATGCAAGCTCAGCTGTTGAACTCCGACCAAGTGACCAAGTTGGATCTCGTATTCCTGGTTAGTAACTTCAGATACGGCTAATAATAAGTTTCAATTACATTTCATAACTATTTCACTTGACAATACCGCAGGCAAGCAGAAAACAAATGCAAAGGAATGGAACTCAAGATGAGACGGTTGAAGAACAAATGCAACGGACGGTTTCATCAATCCACGATCATGGTGAAGTATGCAGCTATCTTGTTGATTTGATGGTATCTAATTCTCTTGGACAAACAAGTGGTGGAAGCGAAACAACATGCAGGCAAAAGAAGAAACAGGTTCTCGTTGAAATGGAACGATTCTCCGAACTATTATCAACAAGAAGAGATTATGTTACTGATACAAGGCCGTGTAAGGTTACAAGACAGAAAAAGAAGATAAATGCAAAATGAGACAAACCGTGAAGAAGGGCAGATCTATAGTGTTTGTAGAGGTTGAACTGTGCATACTTAAGTTCATCTTTCAGGTTTGTTAACCAAAGTTTCATTATATGAGAACCTCCTTCCGTCATAGACTCATAATACACTTTCGGATACTAAACAGCTTTATTGGCAAGCATATCAACATAACACCTTAGGTTTATTTGCTCACGGTTATTCCACTTCATACATCTTACTGGTGTTCCACGTTTATTCTTTTATTTGCCTCCTATAGTTGTGTGACCAGAGCTCACTTTGTGATATAAAAGAGTATAGAGACCATACTCTTTGTCTTTGATGTGTATATAAATAGTTGATATGAGCTTTTATCCTAAAGATGAATCTCATCCACCAAGAAAAGGTCTTTTCATATGCTCTTTTTGATTATAACTTTGTTTTGGTTCTTCGTAATAGTATGTTCTTTCTATTTCCACAATTTTGCTTAGAGTTTCATTTGTACTTGTCATTTGTATTTTCCTCTTTAAACAATACTTTCATAATACCTTAAAGTTAGGGATGTTAAAATGGAAAAACTCATCTAATTTAAACTCACCAGATTTAAAGTTATTATTATTATATATACTGAAAAGTTAATATGCCGAATATCTTTCTATCTTGTTAAAAGAAAGAATGTCCTTCAAACTTTGTGGTTTGATTTGGAAATATATACTAATTTAGTTTATGTTAATGAATTTATTTTTTTATCTTATGATAATTATTAAACAAATTATAAAACAGTTGTACAATTTGATATGATTTATTATTTATTAACCATATAAAGTAATGAAGTCTAAGAAAAATAATTAAAATAACTAAATGATAATTTTTATCACTATTTATTTGAAACTAAACTCGTCCACGAAATTTACCCACACAAATTTATCCATAAGAAAAAGTCATATGACTCTGTCCATAAGCATTCATCCATATAAATTCTTCACATGGACATATCTTGTCACTTAAGCATATACATGTGTTGTTCTTTTATGTTATCGTCCATTCATAAATTCATTCGTCCATAATTTTTATGTTCACACTTTGTCCGTCTATATCTACACACTAATATACAACTCCCTGTAGAAGCAAGGTGAAGACATATCAGTCTCTAATTATTAACCTTATACTTCTCATGCAATTTATCATATGTTGATTGGAAATTAAATTCATGTATCCACCAAATGATGTCCATATAACTCATATGAGATGTATCCACTAAATTGCGTCTCTCTCTATTTATAACATCTCTCTGTATTTACAGATTTAAGTTCATAATTAAAAGTATTTTCACTCATTCAGTGTCAAAATTATTATCATATTGATGTCAACAATTAACGGGTCAGAAATGCTCATGACATTAACTAATCGATGTTTGTGTCACTCAGATTCATTTTTTCATTTATAGCTTTCTATATTCAAATTTATTTAGATGTTAGATTTTGAAATCCGATGTAAATCCAGTCATTGTTGCATCGTAGATATGGCCATAACAGTGTTTTTCTTCAAAAAGATCTGTAAAGTTAAAAATGATTAAAAATACAAAGATGTTGGAGGTATAGTAGACAAGATCGGTGTTAAGATTGGTCAAAGAAGGTATACTTGAAAATTTACTCGGATGGATTTTAAGGAACAAAGATTAAGGCGGCGGCTGCAGTGTAATGAAAGCTACAAAGTTGATGAAGGATGGGGAAGCGACATTGTTGTGATAAGATGTAATAAATGTAAGGATACATCTCAGACTGAGATCTCAAACTAAGATCTCGACATATAAGCGACATTGTTGTGATAAGCTAAAATTTGAGAGAGAGTAAAACCCTAAGAAAAGAGTATGAGATCTTGACATATACGCATGATAAAAGATTAAAACCCTAAATAAGATGTTACTTACCCAAAAACTTCAAACTGCGACTAGCTNGAGAGAGAGAGAGAGAGAGAGAGAGAGAGAGAGAGAGAGAGAGAGAGAGAGAGAGAGAGAGAGAGAGAGAGAGAGAGAGAGAGAGAGAGAGAGAGAGAGAGAGAGAGAGAGAGAGAGAGAGAGAGAGAGAGAGAGAGAGCATAATGTGTGAATGAAAAAAAGCTCCAAGAGATACGTAATTATAGGAGAGTCTGGTGATCTAAGGCGGTGAAGAACAAAAAACTATTAATTTTTTGTATTTTTTAAATAAGAAGATATTAACATTTACCAACTGAGATTATTAAGAAAATAACATCCGAGAACTTTATTATTATTATTATTATTATATATATTGAAATGTTAATATGCCGAATATCTTTCTATCTTGTTAAAAGAAAGAATGTCCTTCTATTTTTTTGTGGTTTTATTTGGAGATATATACCAATTTAGTTTATGTTGATGAATTTTACTTTTTTATCTTATGATAATTATTAAACAAATTATAAAACAGTTGTACAATTTGATATGATTTATTATTTATTAACCATATAAAGTAATGAAGTCTGAGGAAAATAATTAAAATAACTAAATGATAATTCTTATCACTATTTATTTGAAACTAAACTCGTCCACGAAATTTACACACACAGATATATCCATAAGAAAAAGTCATATGACTCTGTCCACAAGCATTCATCCATATAAATTCTTCACATGGACATATCTTGTCACTTAAGCATATACATGTGTTGTTCTTTTATGTTATCGCCCATTCATAAATTTTTTTGTCCATAATTTTTATGTTCACACTTCATCCGTCCATATCTACACACTAATATACAACTCCCCATAAAAGCAATGTGAAAACATATCAGTCTTTAATTATTAACCTTTTACTTCTCATGCAATTTATCATATGTTGATTGAAAATTAAATTTATGTATCCACCAAATGATGTCCATATAACTCATATGAGATGTATCCACTAAATTGTGTCTCTCTCTATTTATAACCTCTCTCTCTATTTACAGATTTAAGTTCATAATTAAAAGTATTTTCACTCATTCAGTGTCAAAATTATTATCATATTGATCTCAACAATTAACGGGTCTGCAATGCTCATGACATTAACTATTCGATGTTTGTGTCACTCAGATTCATTTTTTTTATTTGCAGCTTTCTATATTCAAATTTATTTAGATGTTAGATTTTGAAATCCGATGTAAATCCAGCCATTGATGCATCGTAAATATGGCCATAACAGTGTTTTTCTTCAAAAAGATCTGTAAAGTTAAAAAATGATGAAAAAATACAAAGATGTTGGAGGTATAGTAGACAAGATCGGTGATAAGATTGGTCAAAGAAGGTATACTTGGAAATTTACTCATATGGATTTTAAGAAACAAAGATTAAGGCGGCGGTTGCAGTGTAATGAAAGCTACAAAGTTGAGGAAGGATGGGGAAGCGATATTGTTGTGATAAGATATAATAAATGTAAGGATACATCCTAGACTGGGATCTCATACTAAGATCTCGACATATAAGCGACGTGATAAGCTAAAGTTTGAGAGAGAGTAAAACCCTAAAAAAAAGAGTATGAGATCTTGACATATACGCATGATAAAAGATTAAAACCCTAAATAAGATGTTACTTATCCAAAAACCTCAAACTGCGACTAGCTAGTTTTTTTTTTTTGAGAGAGAGTGCATAATGTGTGAATGGAAAAAAGCTCCAAGAGATACATATTTATAGGAGAGTCTGATAATCTAAGACGGTGAAGAACAAAAAACTATCTTTTTTGTATTTTTTAAATAAGAAGATATTAACATTTACCAACTGAGATTATTAAGAAAATAACATCCAAGAATTTTATTATTATTATTTATAGTGAAAAATAATATGCCGAATATCTTTCTATCTTGTTAAAAGAAAGAATGTCCTTCTATCTTTGAGGTTTGATTTGGAGATATATACCAATTTAGTTTATGTTGATGAATTTATTTTTTTATCTTATGATAATTATTAAACTAATTATAAAACAGTTGTACAATTTGATATGATTTATTATTTATTAACCATATAAAGTAATGAAGTCTGAAGAAAATAATTAAAATAACTAAATGAAAATTCTTATCACTATTTATTTGGAACTAAACTCGTCCACGAAATTTACCTACACAAATTTATCCATAAGAAAAAGTCATATGTCTCTGTCCACAAGCATTTATCCATATAAATTCTTCACATAGACATATCTTGTCACTTAAGCATATACATGTGTTGTTCTTTTATGTTATCGTCCATTCATAAATTCTTCCGTCCACAATTTTTATGTCCACACTTCGTCCGTCCATATCTACACTAATATACAACTCCCTATAGAAGCAAGGTGAAGACATATCAGTCTCTAATTATTAACCTTATAACTTCTCATGCAATTTATCATATGTTGATTTGAAATTAAATTCATGTATCCACCAAATGATGTCCATATAACTCATATGAGATGTATCCACTAAATTGCGTCTCTCTCTCTATTTATAACCTCTCTCTCTATTTACAGATTTAAGTTCATAATTAAAAGTATTTTCACTCATTCAGTGTCAAAATTATTATCATATTGATCTCAACAATTAATGGGTCTGCAATGCTCATGACATTAACTATTCGATGTTTGTGCCACTCAGATTCATTTTTTATTTGTAGTTTTCTATATTCAAATTTATTTAGATGTTAGATTTCGAAATCCGATGTAAATCCAGCTATTGCTGCATCGTAGATATGGCCATAACAATGTTTTTCTTCAAAAAGATCTGTAAAGTTAAAAATGATGAAAAATACAAAGATGTTGGAGGTATAGTAGACAAGATCGGTGATAAGATTGGTCAAAGAAGGTATACTTGGAAATTTACTCAGATGGATTTTAAGGTACAAAGATTAAGGCGGCGGCTGCAGTGTAATGAAAACTACAGAGTTGAGGAAGGATGGGGAAGCAACATTGTTGTGATAAGATGTAATAATTGTAAGGATACATCTCAGACTGAGATCTCAGACTAAGTTCTCTACATATAAGCGACATTGTTATGATAAGCTAAAGTTTGAGAGAGAGAGTAAAACCTTAAGAAAAGAGTATGAGACCTTGACATATACACATGATAAAAGATTAAAACCCTAAATAAGATGTTACTTATCCAAAAACTTCAAACTGCGACTAGCTAGGGTTTTTTTTTGAGAGAGAGAGAGAGCAGAATGTGTGAATGAAAAAAGCTCCAAGAGATACGTATTTATAGGAGAGTTTGATAATCTAAGGCGGTGAAGAACAAAAAACTATCAAATTTTTTTTGTATTTTTTAAATAAGAAGATATTAACATTTACCAACTGAGATTATTAAGAAAATAACATCTGAGAATTTTATTATTATTATTATTATATATACTGAAAAGTTAATATGCTGAATATCTTTCTATCTTGTTAAAAGAAAGAATGTCCTTCAATTTTTGTGGTTTGATTTGGAGATATATACCAATTTAAGTTATGTTGATGAATTTACTTTTTTATCTTATGATAATTATTAAACAAATTATAAAACAGTTGTACAATTTGATATGATTTATTATTTATTAACCATATAAAGTAATGAAGTCTGGGGAAAGTAATTAGAATAACTAAATGATAATTCTTATCACTATTTATTTGAAACTAAACTCGTCCACAAAATTTACTCACACAAATTTATCCATAAGAAAAAGTCATATGACTCTGTCCACAAGAATTCATCCATATAAATTCTTCACATGGACATATCTTGTCACTTAAGCATATACATGTGTTGTTCTTTTATGTTATCGTCCATTAATAAATTCTTCGTCCATAATTTTTATGTACACACTTCGTCCGTCCATATCTACACACTAATATACAACTCATATAGAAGCAAGGTGAAGACATATCAGTCTCTAATTAACCTTATAACTTCTCATGCAATTTATCATATGTTGATTGGAAATTAAATTCATGTATCCACCAAATGATGTCCATATAACTCATATGAGATGTATTCACTAAATTGCGTCTACATGGACATAAACCTAATCACCACAGACCTATCCACTATGACACATCCACAACACTCTTGTCTCACAAAACATATTTACATCAGAAACTTTCTAGTATGTTAATAATTAAAATTTAGAATTTCAAAAATATAAAATATAAATATATACATATGGATATCAAAATAGAATGATAAAAAGTATTTTATTTTAGATGATATATTTATACATATCTATTTTACTAAAACAAAATCCTACCTTTAGACATAATCTTTCTTTTGTGAGTTTTTAAATTAAACATACTTTTCTACTTTGTAGTTAAACCTACATTAAATCATTAATACTCATTTCTTTATACTACTATTCATGTTCCCAAATAACATTATAATTAATCTTGTGTCCAAATAATATAAAACATTAGATCTCATCTTTTAATAAATATTTAACAATTTTTTTTCAAATTATTAGATATATTAAATAATTTAAAAACTCAAAGAATTTATTAAAATAATGAAAATAAATAGAATTTATTTTTACAGGTTTAGATACTACAAAAAGATTTCAATCAATAACAAATCAATTAAATTAACATATTATTTTATTTATATTTTCTAAATAATGGTTATTTAAGTAACATGATAATTTAATAATAGCCGCTACATAATATTTCTATATATAAATACTATAAATTGAAAATAACTACATTGTACAATAAATATAATAACAAAAATAATTATGAAAAATGTTCAAAATGTATATTATCTGAAGAAAATGCTTAAAACTAACTGTAAAAAACAAATTTACGCCGATTATAATATGAATCAAATAATTATCAAGATAAGTTACACAAAACAATTATAATAAAGTTAATTCAGCCATACAAAAGAGTAATATAATCAAGACATATTTATAGTTCTTAATTATTTTATATTTATCATTTTCTATATCAAAATTTTGTAGAAAAGTCATAATTTCATAAAATTGCAAAACTAAGAACTTTAAAATTTGGATTAAAAGGTGATAAATTATGAAATATAACAGTTTAAATCAAATTGGATTACATATCGGTCATCCATCGGTTCAATTGGTTAGTCTTGGGTTTTAGTGATTTTTACCAGTTTTAAATATGGATATTTTGTTGAACCTATACCAAATTATTGAATCAACGGATTAACCGGTTTGACAGTGGATCCGGATCGAATTTAAAAGAACTTATTTAAATGCAAAATATTTTAAATACACAATTTTTTTTTTACAAATTAACAAAGTATTTGTAAAGTTATTAGTTAAAATTATCATAAAATAGTCCGCGCTTGCGTAGCGTGAGTCAAAATCTAGTTTATATTTATAAAATATAAAATTATGATGGATCAAATATCCTGGGGTATAAAAAATTGATTTTTAAATAAAACTATTTGTTGTTAAAAGGTAAAAACTTAGTAGAGAAACACACAAAAAACAAAAAAATCTTGAGAAATTCCTTTAGATAGCATGTTTTAGTTTGTTTTTCACAAAAATAGTTCTTAAGGAAAAAAATAGCCAAAATATGTTTTATTAAAGGCTAAAAAATACATATAAATGCATTTATACCCCTAGGGTTAACTAATCTAGACTTAGGGTTTAGAGTTAAAGGGTGGTTTGGGGATGGGGTTTCAAATTTCAAAAAAAAAAGTATTCAAAATTTCAAAAAGAGAGAGGCTATTTTGGTCATTTTATTTTTCGAGGGCTATTTTGTGACAAAAACTTAAAAACGGTTATTTGAGATAATTATCCAAAAATCTTTTTTCAAATTCAAATATTAGTTACACTACCGTTACATCATAAAAAGTCATCATTTCTCCTTTTAGTTGATCAAAGGCTTTGTTGTCTACCAAATCAAGTCCATACAACAAATGTGTCTCTCTTTAAAATGGTATCTTTTGTGTAAGTGAAACTCATAATGTGTCTTAATATGTAACACTCTCAAACATCAGAGGACTGAAGAGGGAACAAGATCGAGAATACACTGACAGCAAGGGAGAAGAGGCTGGTAGAGCATGCAAGCCTCCAGAGGTAACATCATTTTCAAAGCATAATAACAAACGAGAATGTAGGCAGAGCCAAATAAATTACCCAAGATAACCAAGGAACATCGAGCGAGTCAAATAACATGAGCGGCAATCAAGGCAAGTGATAACACAAACCACCTTGCGACATATCTGAGATCTCTAACCACAAGCGAATTTTGCAGCAGGCCACATGAGAAAAGATAAAAACAGAGAAGGAACTTGACTCCGGTGCTATGAGAGCCACCAGAGCCAACAAAACAAAAGTTTTTTTCGAATTTAGGGTTAGGGTTGGAGAGAAAGGGGGGGGGGGTTGAGTTTTTTTTAACACAACTATTTTAATTAATTAACTTAACTGGATACAAGGATAAGAGCAACATCAAAAACTCGATATGCAATCCTAATGAAAAATTTTAATACAATGTCATAAAGAGATAGAGACACAAACTTAGACAAGTTTGATAATAAGTTGGAAAAGATTTTAAAGGTACCACACACGAGTAAATTTACAAAAAAATTACACCGTTCTTCAAAATCTTCAACCATGGAAATAGTCACCGTATACCATTATGTTGAATATATCGTTATGTTGAATGTTCGATAACCTCGATTCTCATTTGGATGAGTGTCCTTTATACCTTCCTGTCCCAAACGAACCATTACACTGGCCGAGTTAGTTATCTTTATTAAAGACTGAATAGGCAAAATATTTGATACCAACTGGTTACGATTTTTTGCTGACTGAAGCTACCCATATTCTTGCTTATGACCTTCACTTGGTATTGGCAAAACAACAAAAGAGGAATCAAACGAATGGTTCCACAGAGTTACAAAGGCGAACCAGCTGCAGCCTGTAGCTATGAGAAAGACTTCAATCGAAAATCTGGAGACTTCACCTTTGAGAGAACACATTCTCTGAGTCATATCTTAATGGGCTATTTATTCGGCCCATATTCATCTAACTTAACTCCTTGTTCAATTTCGTGTGTTGTGTTTTGCCAAAACCCATCGCTGTCGCTTCTCCTCCGTTATCCCTGTAACCAAACAGCCTCACAGATTCGCCGTGTTCTCTTCATTTCCAAGCTATTCGATCTCCCACGACCTCCCTCTGTTTCTATACTCAACTGTAATCAGTTAGTTACTTCTCTCTAATGTTTGATGTTATGAGATTAACGCAAGGAACATGATAATTACTACTCTTTGCTTCTCTTGTTCAAGAATTCGAGTGAGAAAGGCCTTAGCTTTCATTACATATAATGAGATTTTCTCAGTTCTTGCGTAGGATATGGAACAGTTCTTGTTTCTTTTTTTCAATGGAAAATGTCAGTGATTATGCTTTGCTGGTTTGGTTAAAACCTGTAAGGATATTTATAATATGTTGGGTTCTTTGTTCTTATGATGTTTCTATCTCTCTAAGCTTCGTTTAGGCTTGTAGCTTGGATTTCTAAATCTATCTGTTTCCATTTCATCTACTAGTGAAGCAAAAAAAGAAAGAAGAATTATTCATACTCTTATCTATAGCATTTCCACATATGTATACTGATGTCTCAAAGAGATTTCATTTTCTTGATTATGATTTGTGTTTCTTCTTTCAGCATTTTGGATTCAGTTTTAGGTTGCAATAAATGGCGTTTGCTAGGGCAGCAAGACGACAAGTTGGAGTCTTCTTTTATAGTGCTAGTGGTAGATTTAGTTCAGGAAATGAGTACTCTACTCTGGCAAGCAGATTAGATAGTCTATCACACTACAAGAGCTCTGTATTGCATGGACGCGCAAGCCCTTCTCGTGGTTTTGGGAATTTCTTACGGAGTTTCAGCTCAGAGTCTCCTGCTGTAGCTGACCAGATGAGTCTCATCAAGCAACTGAGGCAAAGAACCAGTGCTCCTATTAAGGATGTTAAAGCTTCTCTAGTTGAATGCAATTGGGACATCGGTACTAAAGATTGTTTTTTTTTTGCTGCGGTTTCGTTATGTTTGTTGTGTTCTAACAAATGGGATTTGAGACAGAGGCTGCTCAGAAGGATTTGAGGAAGAGAGGAAAAGTATTGGCTTCTAAAAAGTCTTCACGGACAGCTGCAGAGGGTATGCTTGCGGTTGCTCAGAATGATGGGAAAGTTGCTGTGATTGAACTTAACTGTGAGACTGACTTTGTTGCTAGAAACGACATTTTTCAGTACTTGGTTAGTTCCATTAGAATATTTCACATTTAGTGTTTGCTCTTCTCTAAAACCCAACATGTTTGCAGGCTTTAGCTATGGCAAAACGTGCTTTGCTTGTTGAAGGTAGTTCTCAGGAAATTTCTGGTGTCTTTCCCTTTGGGCCTGAGCTTTTTGAGGTCTGTTGTTTTATGTTACTCACTGGTTTTCTATTGTATCTATCATCATGGCCTTTCTGTTAGTTTCTGCTTTACACAATTTGAGATATTGATATCTCCAATTCAGGAGTTGAAGCTTGATCTCGATCATCCCAAAGTAAATGGTGAAACCACGGTTTCAAACGCTGTTACAGAAGTAGCTGCGATAATGGGAGAGAATGTGAAATTCAGAAGAGGTTTCTTGATGTCAAAATCTTCAGCAGGTGTCCTCTCTGCATATCTCCACACAAGTCCCCAACCAGGTACAAGTTATCCAATACAGTTCCAAGGTTTGTCACTAATCTCATGTCTAATGTTATTGTTATATATGAAAATAGGGTTGGGTCGTATAGCTGGGATTGTATCTCTCGAGATAGAAGGTGAAAATACTCAACTAGAGGTTGTCCAGCGTGTAGGCTCAGAGCTAGCCATGCATGTTGTAGCAGCAAAGCCTTTATTTTTAAGCAAAGACCTTGTTTCTTCAGAAGCATTAGCAAATGAACGAGAGATACTAAAGTCTCAGGTCACCTTTGTTGCCTGAATCTCTCTGCTTGGTATGAAATTATGCTGTAAATCTATGGAGAAACAGTTGTCTTATCAAGTGTGGTATAAATGACAGGCAGAAAGTACAGGGAAGTCTCAGATGGCTGTAGAGAAGATGGTGGAAGGTCGTCTCCGTAAATATTATGAAGAAGTTGCTCTAATGGAGCAAAAGTTCATTGTGAATGATGGTATAAACATAAAGGTATGTGAGTTTAGGCTTTTAACACTGTATGATTATAGTTCATTGCTTGTTAATATTTCTTCTTGAATTTTTCATAATATTGCACAGACACTGGTGGGTAATTTGTCAAAGGAAGTGGGTTCTCCTGTGAAGGTTGCCAATTTTCTGAGGGTTGAGGTTGGGGAAGGAATCGAAAGGTAAATATAACTGTGGCCCTTATATATGTTTATGCATAACAGTAGTAGCGGCTTATATATTGTTTTTGAAGGCTTGAAGCATCTGATGAACCGGTTGCTCAAACTGCTTGAAGATGATTAATGTGGACATGGTTCATTAGGTTCGAACACCGACCACTCATCATGTGGTTTTTTGCCGGCTAAAGATTTACAGAGTGTTGGGCTTTCCTTTCTCTCATATTTTGTTGGTATGAAAACGTGAGTCTGCCCACACAATAAGATCAGTCTTGTGATTGTGCACATTGCTTCTTCAATATTTGGCTTCAGCCTTGGGAAGCTTTGTGACAAAACGACGTCATGTTTAGTTCCTTACAAAAAACTTTACTTCTCTGTCCACTACCTCATGGATTGTGCTTGTAAGTTGTGACTAGGCCTTGGTGTTTCTTACACTAAACCGAAATAAAGGAACTAAAAAAGTGATATTTGCGGTAAGTAAATTTTTGCATACATTTGAAAATTATAATAGTTTTGATAAATTAAATTTGTTGATAAAGATCGATATAGAACATGATTGGATAAATAAAGTAAAATTAACATTAATTTTTATTACATTTTATTAATTATCTTAATACGTGTATCTCATAATTATGAAAAAATAAAAATTAAAAAAGGAAACTGTCAAATTTAGAAAATAGTAAGTTTGAAAAGATTTTGTTATACTACTTAAATATAATATAAATTTATTTTGGGATTTTAACAAAAAGCAATTTTTATCCATAAAAAATATTAATTATTAGGTATACTGTACATAATTAATCAACAATAAAGATTAATTTCAAGATATTCTAAAATATAATATAAGAGATCATGTAAACATTCTCAAGACATTTGTATATTTATTTACTTTAATATTTAATATACTATATTACTTAATAAAGTTAGGGTTATATTCCAAATATATCTATAAATTTAGATAATTTGAAGAAGCCTTAGGATATAGATAATTTTGTCTTCTTATAACTATATATTCATATTTCGATAAAAATGAAAATTATGTTAAACTGCAATCAAATATATATGTGTATATATGTAAACTACATATTCTTATTTCTATTTATTTAATTAAGTTTAAATAATAAAATTAATTTTAAATTGATGACTCATTGGTTACAATCATAACAATATGAAAATAAGCAAAATTATCTAAAATGATGGAGAATAAGATAAATAAGTAAAATCTACTTATTTAACTAAGTTCTGATAATAGGATAAATATAAACTGATGACTTATTAGGTATATTGTACATAAATATAATAAGAACATAAAGAACATGATAAATAAGTGAAGTTACCTAAAATTAAGGAGAATGTGACAAATAAGCAAAATCACTTTTTAAATAATAGTATAGATTAATAAAATAAGGCATATTGAGAATGAATTTATTTCATTACATCTTTACATTAATTTCTCAGTATTAGACATAACTAAATTATATTTAAAATATATTTTTAAATTGTATATAAATCAGGAAATATGAAAAAGGCAAAATACATTCATAATTACATGTTTTATTTTATAAAAATTGAATTGATTTTTTTTTTGTATTTGTTGATCTAAGTTTTTTAAATATACAGTACAAATTATATAAGTTAATAATGTTGGGACAGTGAATTTTATTAATTTATAGAGTTATTAATTTACAAAAAGTTTCATGTTTAAAATTTTCTGTTTTAAGATATAATTTTTAATCTAAAATAATAAAAATATTTGTTTTTATTGTATATACATTAATTATTTTTTTTGAAGTTCAACATTTTTATATCCGTTTTATTATATTATTTGGTGTATATAAAATATGTTTCATAGAATTTAAATAGGGTTTTAGATATAATTTAACTAAATATCATCAAAATATATTAAGTGTTAATAAAATATAAAAGTAATTCCATTGTGAATATAAAACAAATAATATAATAGTTGATTTATAGTTATATAGAATGTGTATACATATAAATTATTAATTTATAATTTTAATAGGACCATATATTTACATAGGATTTTTTAAAAGTTATTATCTTATTATCTTATCGATTTGTGTCATATTTTAAACCGGCTCAATTTGAGACTGGAGAAATTTATTAATTTATAGTGTTTATTAATTTATAAAGTATTATTCTATAGAGTTTCTACTGTATGCTATAATCGCGATACCAGGTTTGTGGCAATAGAGAAACAAAAAACGTAGAAACGGGAACCAAAGGTGACAATCGTACAAAAATAACTAATAAATAGTAAATTACTCTGGAGGAGCAGACCAAGAAACTTCGGAAGGCAAAGGCAAACGAAATTTCACTTCAGAAGGAATCCTGAAATCCTTTCTCAACTTGGAAAAAGAATTCTCCAAGCTCAATGATTTCCAGGTATGGAACACCGGGTGCAAGAAGGGTCGAGGCCCCTTGGAGAAACCGCCTCGCTAGGATTAGTGTTGGCGCTCTATTCAGACGAAGAACTGAACACCCTAAATATCCTACGACGAGCAATAGGAACGTCATGAAAGTGGAACCACCACGCTCAAAGGGACGGAGGGAACATAAAAGCAAGCACCATCGAGGTCCGAGAAGGAATCATAGGCCCACGAAGGTCAAGGCCTACCCAGAGCTGAAGGAATCTTGGCACCGAGCTTGGCAAGTCAACACAAAACATAAAAGAATCAAAGACATTAAAGACCATCATAAAAATAGCTGATCAACGCCGGAGATCATGTCACCATTACGATCTGCCGGAAAGACCTATAAAAGGAGGAGGAAGATTCAAGGAAAGGGGATCTGAATCCTTTGATAGCAAAACTATACTCTCATGTCACCCTTTGTATTCCTCTCATGTCACCCTTTGTATTCCTTGCTTATTCAAGACAAAATAATCAATAAAACATCAATTTTTTATAGTTGATCATAGCTCATCATTTCTCTTTTTAACTTACTTGTGAACCAAGTTTCCTTACCGTAAATCTTATTTCTAAATAAATTTTAAGATTCATCGTTTGTTTTCCTTTTCTTGAAATCAAAAGTCAGAAGCATGAACAAGGCTTTACCTCTTTCTCTTATTTTTTTCCTTTTTTGGTCTATGGTTTACTTCTTTCTCTTATTTATTTCCTTTTTGGGTCTATAGGTTCTTTGCATTTTTATTATACTAGTACTTGTGTTTACAATAATTTAGGTTACTTGTAATAAACTCTGCCTTGGAATAATCTATTGTCCGGCTTTCAAAGAAATGGATATTCTTGAAAATGTCAATCTTTTTATTAGTTACTCCCTCTGTTTCATAATAAGTTGTCATTTTAGAGTTGTACACACAGATTAAGAAAATATTTAGTTTTGCATATTTTCCATATAAAAACATCATTACCCATACACCTAACCATATTTCAACCAATAGAAAATTAAACTGGACAATAAAATTAATAAATTATGCATTGAAAATAGAAAACAACACTCTTTATGAAACAAAAATAAAACATCAAAACGACACTCTTTGCGAAACGGAGGGAGTATTACAAATCAAGTAAATTATAATTAATCTAATTAATTTTATGTTACTTTCAGTTAATACTAAGTCGTCTCCTATACAGAACTATAAACCTACTTAAAAAATAAGCAATTTGGATTAGACGTGTCCACTAACATTGAAAATGTATTTGTTTCCTATCTTTATCATGCTTGATGGTTATTGGGATTTAGTCTTGATGCCAAATTAAAATAAAAAAATTAAGAGCTTATCAAAATTTTACTATAAATACATATCAGTACTCGTTGGAATTGAACACATTTTTACAAACTATAAAAACATCATATGAGAAGTAAGAGGCTTTTATTCTTCGTTTTGTTCCTTTTCTCCTGGTTGGTGGAACTCAGCAGAGCACAGAACAACAAAACAACCGAAGTCCATGTTGGTGTTGTAGCAGATGTCGGAACCAGTTACTCTGACGGTGCCATCCTCTGCATCAACTTGTCTCTCGCCGATTTCTATTCTTCTCGTCCCCACTTTAAGACAAGGCTTGTCTTAAACATCGCTAACTCCAGAGAAGATGTTGTCGGTGCTGCAGCTGCAAGTACCATCTCTCTCTCTCTCTCTCTCTCTCTCTCTCTCTCTCTCTCTCTCTCTCTCTCTCTCTCTCTCTCTCTCTCTCTCTCTCTCTCTCTCTCTCTCTCTCTCTCTCTCTCTCTCTCCATATATATATGTATGGTTTCTATACATTTGCATATTTACGTGTAGTTACTATTTTATTGTTTGTGTTTATCTCTCCCTATGTATATATATACATTCCATGGTCATTCACATATTTAACCGAATTTTCATGGTTTTGACATAATCACAGCTCTTGAGCTGATAAAGAACAATCAAGTGAAAGCCATTTTGGGGCCATGGTCATCAATGCAAGCACAAATAACTTGGAGAAGTTGTCCCTGTTTACATCGACAACACATTTGGAGAAGGCATAATGCCTCGTCTCACCGATGCTTTACAAGAGATTAACGTTCGAATACCTTATCGATCTGTCATTGCACTCAATGCCACAGACGATGAAATCTCTTTGGAGCTTCTTAATATGATGACCATGCCCACAAGAGTGTTTATTGTCCACATGTACTCATCAAAGCTAAGAAGATTGGTTTGATGAAACCAGGATACGTCTGGATCCTTACCAATGGAGTTTCTGATGAGTTACCTTGGATGAATGAGATGAGTATTGAGGCTATGGAGGGGGTGTTAGG
Organism: Sinapis alba; assembly: GCA_012274485.2. Lineage (NCBI taxonomy): Eukaryota > Viridiplantae > Streptophyta > Magnoliopsida > Brassicales > Brassicaceae > Sinapis > Sinapis alba. Next base: position 96,869 of record MU106229.1, read on the forward strand.
TGTTAAAACTTATATTCGAAAATCCAAAAATCTCGACAATTTTAGAGATCGTTGGAGAAACAGATTTGCAAGGATGAAGCTGAGCGTCTTTGGATTGTGGGCTTATGATGCTATCACCGCACTGGCGATAGCCATTGAAGAAGCTGGAACAAATAACTTGACTTTCAGCAATGTGGATGGTAGTAGAAATGTGTCTGAACTTGAAGCTCTTGGATTTTCTCATTATGGTCCAAAGCTTCTCAAGACGCTCTCACGAGTTCAGTTCAAAGGACTTGCCGGAGATTTCCGTTTTATCAACCGGCAACTACAACCATCAACGTTTGAGATTGTTAATGTGGTCGGAACGGGAGAAAAGTCAATAGGATTCTGGACGGAGGAAAATGGTCTTGTGAAGAAATTAAACCAGCAACCACAAAGCATGTCCAGTTGGAAAGATCATCTTAATCAAATTATATGGCCTGGAGAGCCTGATTATGTTCCCAGAGGATGGGAGATCCCTACTAATGGGAAGAAGTTCCGCATCGGAGTTCCAAAGAGATCTGGTTTCACTAATCTTGTGAAGGTCACAAGAGATCCTATCACAAATTCAACATCGGTCACAGGTTTCTGCATAGACTTCTTTGAGGCCGTGATTCGAGCAATGCCCTATGATGTCTCCTATGAGTTTATTCCTTTCGAGAAACGCAATGGTAAAGCAGCTGGTGATTACAACAACTTGGTCCACCAAGTGTACCTTGGGGTAAGTAGGATCAAACATTAATTATCCCTCATTGTCTTAATTGGTGAACACTTCCTTTATTCTCTATGTAACAGACATATGACGCTGTTGTGGGAGATACAACCATACTGGCGAACAGGTCCTCTTACGTCGACTTCACATTCCCATTTAGTAAATCAGGTGTAGGATTAATCGCTCCCATTAAAGACCAAGTGAAGAGAGACTGCTTCACTTTCTTGAAACCATTGTCATGGAAACTATGGTTGGCTTCCTTTTTCTCCTTTTTCCTTGTTGGAACTACTGTTTGGGCTCTTGAACATAGAGTCAATCCCGACTTCCGTGGACCTGCTAATTACCAAGCTAGCACTATCCTCTGGTTTGCCTTCTCGACCATGGTTTTTGCTCCAAGTACATTCAGTCTCCCCTCCAAAAATATAATTGATGTCTATAATGATATTCTTGTTTGATGCTATCTTGTGTTGCTGCCCACAGGGGAAAGAGTGTTTAGCTTTGGGGCGAGGCTCCTGGTTATCACATGGTACTTCCTCGTTCTCGTGTTGACTCAAAGCTACACAGCCAGTTTGGCGTCGCTTTTGACATCACAGCAACTTCATCCAACCATAACTAGCATGAGCAGCTTGCTTGAGAGAGGAGAAACTGTTGGTTATCAGAGATCATCTTTCATCCTTGCAAAGCTTAAAGAAACTGGTTTCTCGCAATCCAGCCTCGTACCTTTTGATACCGCGGAAGAATGTGATGAGCTTCTGAGAAACGGACCAGAAAAAAGTGGCGTTTCAGCAGCTTTCTTGGAAACACCTTACTTGAGACTCTTTCTTGGAGAATACTGCAACACTTATAAAATGGTTGAAGAACCTTACAATATTGATGGATTTGGCTTTGTAAGTTTCCAAGACTATACTTCTACAAAAGTTTTTTGTGACAACCTGTCCTGCGGATCCCAGATTTTACAGCGCTGCAGCGCATCGATCCTAACCCTTCACCATGGGAAAAACTGTATGCACATCCACCTGTAGGTTATTGATGCGCTTGGCGTCCCTCGAACCCAATACCTCACCCTTTAACAAGCTGCCACCAATTGACCTGCAGGTTAGGGTCGATGCGCTGTAGCGCTGTGAAATCGGGGGTCCGCAGGACGGGTTGTCACAGTTTTCATTAAACAGAGAAATCATAAGTCCATTTTTTGCAGGTTTTTCCAATCGGATCTCCTTTGGTCGCTGATGTTTCAAGGGCTATCTTAAAAGTAGCAGAGTCAACAAAGGCTATGGAGCTGGAGCGCGCGTGGTTCAAGAAGAAAGATGAAAGCTGTCCAGACCCTGTCACCAATCCAGATCCAAATCCATCTTCTACCTCTAGGCAGCTTGGCCTAGACAGTTTCTGGCTTTTGTTTCTTGTTGTGTTTGTTGTGTGCATTCTAACACTCGGCAAATACACATTCTGTTTTCTATTGAAGACCGAAGGGAATGATTTTTGGAAAGAGTTTCAACAACCAGACAACAATTCATACATCAACCTGGTAGAGAAATGTCCGTGTTCGTCAAGTTTACACATGCCTGGGAACAGCAGTCAACCAACCAACCAGACACACGACATTTAAGACACAAGCAATCATTTTTGCTTGAATCCCTCAAGGTTCGTGATAATGACCATGACTTTCTTTGGTATAACAAAAAAAACTCGATAATTTATTTATTTTTTATATTAAATGTTTCTTAAGAAAAAAATAATTGTTCTAAGTTGTTAGTGGCAAGCTTGCTACCCCGATATAAGTCTACATAATTAATATCGGTTTTTTTTTCTTATTAAGTAACCGGAAATCTTTTGGCCCAAAATGAATAGTAACACCATTTTATTTATAAATTGAGAGTTTCTCTACCGAGAAAATACTTCAGAGCACTCGCAAAAACCGAAAATCAAGTTTTCTTGATAAATCTGTAAATTGTGTGTTTCTCGCCAAAATCAAGTTTCTCACCATAACCAAAAATTAAAAAATTTCATCAAAACTGTAAAATTAAGTTTTTCACAAATACCATAAATTTAGGGTTTCCACCAAAACTGTAAAATCGATTTTCCCCGTCAAAAACGAAAAAATCAAATTTTCTGCCAAAATTAAAGTTGAGTTTTCCTGCCTAAATCAAAAGTCAAGTATTTTTTTGTAGAACCCAAAGATTTAAGTTTTTCCGACAAAACTTTAAAATCGATTTTCCCGCCAAACATGAAAAATAAGTTTTTTCACTAAGAATAAAAAATCAAGTTTTCCCGTCAAAACTAAAAATTGAGTTTTTCCGTCAAAACTAAAAATTGAGTTTTTCCGCCAAAACTCAAAATTAAGTTTTTCTGCTGAAAACAAAAAAAATTGATTTTTCCCATCAAAATCGAAAATCGAGTTTTTCTACAGAAACTACAAAATCAAGTTTTTAGCAAAAAAAAAATAAGTTTTCTGCAAAAATCGCAAAATCTAGTTTTCCCGCCAAAAACAAAAAATCGAGTTTTTCCTCCAAAAACAAAAAGAAATTGAGTTTTCCCACTAAAACTAAAAATCAAGTTTTTCCGCCAAAACTGAAAATCAAGTTTTTCCGCCAAAAAACAAAACAAAAATGATTTTTCCCGTTAAAATCGAAAATCGAGTTTTTCTACAATAACTGCAAAAATTAGGTTTTCTGCAAAATTAAGTTTTCCCGCCAAAACTCAACATTGAGATTACGGTTTTGGTGGGAAAACTTAATTTTTGCAGTTTTAGAGAGAAAATTTAATTTTTGGTTTTGACGGAAAAACTTGATTTTGTGGTTTGCGGAAAACTTAATTTTAAGGTTTTGCAGAAAACTTAATTTTGTGTTTTACAGAAAACTTAATTTTGCAGTTTTAAGGAAAACTCGATTTTTGGATTTTGGCGGTAAACATGATTTTGTGGTTTGGGAGGGGACTGGATTTTGCGACTTTGGTGGGAAATTTTGATTTTGTGGTTTTGGCAAAAAAATTTAATTATTATTTTTTGGTGGGAAAACTCAATTTCCAATTTTAACAAGAAAACTTGATTTTGGGTATTGGCGGAAAAAATGTTTTTTGATTTTTGTGGGAAAACTCAAATTTTAGTTTTTTTTTTTTGCGAAGAATCTCAATTTTTGCAATTTTGACGAAAAAACTTGATTTCTGTTTTTGAAGTTTTGATGAGAAAATACTATTTTGCATAATCGAACAAATCTAAAATTTCAATATATATTTAAATATTTATATTATAATTTTGTGAATCAAAATAAAAAGATTAAAATTTAAGCAATGTACTTATTAGGGCTAATCCTTGTAAGCCATATTTCAAAAATAAGGGTTGAGGTTAAAAAGGTATTACAAGGTGAGGGCCAACTTTGTTAGGTTGAGTCCATATTAACATCCTTACTGTCTGGTGTCATCATTCCAGCATCAGGCCATTGGCGTAACTCTTACATCATCACTCCAATGTCAGCATTTGATATTATGATTCCAGCTCCATGCCAGCGGCATTACTCGGGTGTCTTCATTAGGTGTCACCATTATGCTTTGTCATTCAACATCTTAATTCATCGTCATTCTGCGACGGCTCATTATGCGTCGTCATACCATGTCATCGTACTGCATCATCATTCCACATCCTCATTATGTCATCACCAGCCACATTGTCTGAGTACTTAGTCATTCCTACCTAGTACCACTTAGAATGCCTACCTCGTCATGTAAAGGTACCTATCAAGGATAAGCTGAAACGCACTGAGGTAATCGCTGTGTTATTCACTATGTGTTAATTAAAATGATCATAAAGAGTACAACATATAATGAGGATTTCATTTTACATTCTTACTTGTTACGATGAGCCTGGTGAAGGTGTCCATGATGAGCAAGTCTCTTTTTTTTGTTCATGTGCATTATCTCAAGAGGACAAAGATTGATTGTCTGAAGATACTAACAAAATGCAAAGCGTTAAAAATAGGATTGAAGAAGACACCTGTCAATTTTTTTGTTTATTGCTATATATAATATTTAAATAGTTATTATGAGATTTGCGAATCAAAAAATTAATTGCAATCAAATCACGAGAATCTTCTTTCATAATATCATGTATTGAAAATTTAAATATTAATAGTAAGACTGTCAATCAAAATTTTGGTGCAAGTTACTCCCAATATATTCTTTTCACTTTAAAATATAATATTTTTTTTAGAATTTATAAGAGAATATTCTGTTTTGCAGCTTATCATGAAAGCTAATTTCCACCAATTTAGTATATAACTAAGATATTTTCAACACAAAAGCGAAGTCATTGAGTTTTTTTTTGTTGTGAATACTTTTCTTGCTTTTTATTAGTATATTTCTATTAAATACGCAAAATGTACCCTACAAGCAAACAACATTATCTATACAATGTGGAATCCATATAATAAATTTTAAAACTTGGAACTCCAAATGATTTCTTCAATCTGTAGTGAAAATTGATTAATATATATATAAATATTATAACTTGAACCTCCATATACTCTCTCCAATATAATTACATATTTGTATGAAATTTGGAAAGAAAAAAACATATGCACTTATAAAGCGCGGATCAAACTCTAGTATTCAGTTAATCTTCCTATATTTCGGTGCTTTATTTCTATTAGTTGAATTTAAGTGTTTATTTGTGGCTCAAATATATATATTTTTCCTCTTTATTATTTGATGAGGTTAATCTCCTAGTTTATATCAAAGTTAAATAAACTAAAATATATTGACAATATGTATAAAATATAATAGGACAATTCTCCTAAATATCGCATTTCTACTTTTTATTCCCAAAATAAGACTAAAAAGTCAAAGTGGCCAAAATAAAATTTACCAAACGGTAAAATAATAATTATATCCTTATTATAAATCAATTATTTATTAAATATTAAAAATAAATATTAAAAATTGAAAATGAAAAAAAAAAATTCAAAACTTTTAGAAATTTTTCTTTTAAAATTTGCTTTTTAAAAAGTTTAAAATCTTCAATTTTTTATTTTCAAAAAGTTTTTCTTTCAAACATTTTTTTTAGAAATTTTAAAAAAAAAATTAATAAAACAATTTTTCATTAAAAATGTTTAGAATTTTTTTCATGAATATGTATAATACCTTCATGACTTGATTTCAGAAATATCTTTAAAACGTGTATGATATCTTTCTAAATTTTGATTTAAATTTAGAAATTATTTCATAAATATGTAATACAATTCTTAAATGTAATTTGTATGTACATTTAAAAAGATCTTTCTAAATGTATATATATTCTTTCTAAATTTGATTTATATTCATTTTTAGGAGAATATTATTCAATATATAACATCTCTTAAAAATTACGAAAATGATTTTAAATATGTAAAATATCTTTATAAAATTTAGATATCAAATTCATGAAATTTTCCAAAAAAATTACAAAAACGTTATACATGAAACTTTCACTAAAATACCCCAACTAAATTTCGTTAAGTTTGTTAATACCCAAACTTTTTGTTATCATGATTAATACTAAAACTGATTAATTTTCTCATTTTCATACAATTACATTAAAAATGTGCTTATTTTAATATCTGAAGTATGCTGATTTTATTAATAGTTTCAAATAAAAATACAAAATCTTTAAAATTTTAAACAAAAAAAATCTTATAAATTTTCAAATTTTATGTTAACTTTTAAGAATAAAAGTAACTAAATTTAGTATAAACTATTTTTTTATAATATTAGGTTTTTAATTTCAAATTTAGTTTGTTTTCTGAAGTTTATAAATAATTTATTTATTTCGTTCAGAATTAATATTTTCTAAAAAGTATAAAATATTATAAAATTTTTATTTATTTTATTCTTAAAACTTACAATAAATTTGAAATTTTTAGGATTGTGTATCGATTTTTAGGGATTTTAATTTTTGTGTTAATATTATTATTATTTTTGATTAAAATTAGCATAGTTTGAGTATTAAATGGGCATAGTTTTTAAATTATGTATATTAAAGTGAGCTAAATAATTATTTTGGATATTAAATCGGATAGCAAAAAAAATGGAAAATTAATAATCTTAAAGAAATTTAGTTCAAGTATTTTTACTATTAACTAGTATCTTGTAAATATTTATATAATTCAAATTTAGTAAAATATTCATAAATATATATATTTATGAAGCTCATATTAAATACACATTTAACAATGTAATTTAAATATACATTCATGAAAATTTTCCTAAATTTTATGAAGATAATACATATATATATATCAATATATTTCTAAATTTTAAGAAAATACTATATTAATCAGTAAGGTTTTCTGAAACTTAAATTCAGAAAGATATTATATATATTTAGGAAGGTATTCCTAAACTCAAATTCATGAAGATATTATACATATATAGGAATGTATTCCTAAACTCAAATTCATAAGATATCATACATATTTAGGAAGGTCTTACTAAACTTCAAATCATGAAGGTATCATAAATATTTAGGAAGGTTTCCCCAAATTTTTTTTTTAAAAAATTAAAACTTAAAAAAAAAATTGAATTTCTTTTTGATTATTCAAAAAAAAATCTATTTAAATATTTTTTTAATTTACCTATAAATAAATATATAATTTTTATTTACCTATTTATTGAAATTTATTTTAATCATTTTTCTCTTTATAATAAAAGAAAAACAAAATAAACAAGTTTGATGACTTTTGTCTTTGAACAACCCGACAAGTTTGATGACTAAAAAATCAATAATAAGAGAGGCAAGGAGACAAGTTTGATGACTAAAAATCAAAAAAAAAAAAAAAAAAAAGAGGCAAGGAGAGTAGTATAAAAAGTTACCTTCTTGCCTGCGTATTGCATTAATACGTCAATCAGTATCTGCAATGAAATAAAAACCTTTAGATTTGATAAGCATAAATTTTCCTTAAGAAACAAATCACAAATATCCTTCTTTCATTTTACCATAAACCCTTTTGCTAAAATGTTTGCAAGTTCATCAACTCTAATCAGGTGTTCTGTCAAGAGTGTGAAGACTCTTAAATATGCTCGAGCCACACCACTGTTGGCTACTCAGTTCAACTCTTAAATATGAGAGTTTCATTTTTTTTTCCATTTGAAGGAGTCTAATTAGGTTTTGATAAGCTAAAAAACCATGTATATTTATGATTTTGAGCGAGAATCATCTGTATTGTAACATTGTTCAACTCAGAGTAATAACATAAAAGAACCTTTTTGCAACTTCTTCTTACTCTTCTCGGTTTTTGTCAGTCAACACAAATAAGAGCACCTAAAATCAAAAATAAAGCATAGGTCTTTACAAGAAGAAAGAAAGTCTTTCGTTTCTTTATTTATTTTTATAGCCAATGATAACACCCGGGAAAGAGGAAAAAAATACATATCCGTAAACAAACAGTTCGCTGGGTTTTCTTTGGCATCAAAGTAAAAGTGTTGCAGAGAACATAAAAGAATCACAACAAACTGAAACCTTTCTCAAATCGATAAAACCAAACACAAACCGGTCTGAATCACATCTCCGTCGCTTTTCATTCATCAGGCAGAAACTTGGCCGAACAACGACCTACGGATCTGTCCAAAGAAATTAATGAATCAGAGAGCCATAGTGCGACCAAAAACTAAAGGAAGAAAATCTATGCAAAGTATTGATTTTGCTGTTCATACCACTGGAAGTTTCATACGGAATGCCACATCAAGACGCGCATCAAGTGTGTTCTCGCATACGATTTTCCCATCACGAGAAGCTAACACAACACCTCCAGAGCTATAAAATGTTCAACATTACATATTACTAGCTATATCAAGAGTCAAGACAGATCTAGACACCAATAATATCCTTTTCCATAACTCTAGAAATGTAATCACAACGGGACAAAATCACTTGTAAATATAAAATAATAATGATGATAAACAAAAGTTTTACCAGTGGAGACCATGAGGATCACTAGAAGTAGGAGGAGGGGGAAGGAATATGGTGGTGTCCACGGCAACCTCTGGAGCATGAACATTTGCTTTACCAGCATACTCCTCCTTTGCATCATCAAGAATAGATTCAACTAAACCCAAATCCTCTTCACGGCAACGCAACAACACAGAAGGTTCTTTCAACCTAAGCAAACACTGCAACAACTCAAGAGTCAGACCACAAAAGAATGAGACTGCCATCAGATTCATATGCACAAGTGTATCAACCTGAACAATGAGATCCTTGAGAAGCTGTTTGTAGGCATCCTCATCACCACTCACATTCAGAAGATCCTTTGCTGCTTGGTCTTTCATGGCATTGACAATATCATCCTGCGCTTGAAGAACTTTGATCCTTGACGCGTTTAGCTGCATCGAGTAATCACTGAACAGAAACAAAAACAATATATTCAACAATTCAAATCCAAATTTCTATTACAACAAGTTTTAGACTCCAAATTATTAACATCTTTACTAAATCGGATACAGCCTCCAAAAACTAAACGACATCGGATAATGAATCAACTGAAACTCACATCTTCTTGCGTACATCAGCTTGCTTCTCCTTCTTCTCATAATCTTGCCTGATCTTCTTCTTCTCCGCCTCAACTAGCTGCAGCTTCTCGATGTTGAATTCCTACAGATTTTCAAATAAACCAGATCGATCATAATCAGATTCGAATCACGAGAGATCCTGAGAAAGGGAACATAAACAGTGAGAAACGAACTTCTTCAGCAGAGACGGAGATCTCGTTTGCCTTCTCCTCGGCCTCTTGGCGGATGAATCTCACCATCTGCTGGATCTGCTTCGACACATCTACATCGTTCATCTTCGCCGGAGATAGTTGACGATCGGAAGGTTGCAGAGAAATTCGAGAAATCTGTGGCGCTGGGAGATTTGATCGGATTTTCGCAACGTGGAGACTAATTATTTGAAGTTGTTTGTTTGATTGTATACTGAAAGAAAATAAACGGGATACAGTTTTCTAGAGGATGAAAGAAACGACAAGGCGTCTATATAAAAGAAAAACGACATTGTTTCTGAGCCATTTCAGAGGCCCAAGACCCACATCTGTATTTGACTTTAACTTGTGCTACCAAATGTTTTTTTTAATTAAGGGAAATTGGTCTCAGTAGCCATGAAATAACATATAATTAAGTATCTAACTAAGAAAAAAATATCTTCAACTATTACTACAATATATACTATATTACCCCTTCTTCCCGGTTAATACGTGCACAACTTCTTCTTTTTTACTTACCTACCACTATTATTTCTTCCAATCTACTATCATTTTTTTGTAAAAAAAAATATCAATCATTTGGATCTCTATCTATCATCATTACTCTTATTTATTAACCAATTTCTCCTAAAAACCACCATCTCTATCTCCTTGATATCAATCACCACCTCTTCTGTCGTAGTCACCACCACTCGTCTGTACTGTAAGTTCCCGATTCTATTATGTTATTTGAACAATATGTACTATGTTATTTATTTGTTACTATTCTATTTTATTAATGCTTTATATTACGTATTATATGCATATTTTGATATTTGGGTTAGGGTTTATATTTCCTTTTAGGGTTTAGTGATTAGTGTTTTGGCTTTAGTTTATGGAATGTTTAGATTGACGTTAAGGTAAACATTATCTCTTTTCTATAATCATAGACATTTCAAAAATTGAATAAGATGTACTATACTATTTCTTGTGTTATTATTCTATTTTGATAATGCTTCATACTGTTGTATTATGTGCATATTTTGATATTTGGGTTAGTATTTATATTTCTTTTAGGATTTAGTGATTATTGTTTTGGATTTAGTTTATGAAAGGTTTAAGTTGGTGTTGGAGTAAGCAATACTTCATTCCTTACAATCATAAACATTTCAAAATTCGAACAATGTGTACTATGTTATTCAATTAGCATGTTCTATTCTATTTATATTTTATCACTATAATCACTATCATCGTGGATGCCATAACCACCAACAATCTAACAATACTTTTTATTTTGTTTTTTATTTAAATGACAGATGTTCTTGATGTGCTTTACCAATAACTTGTAAGAAAAAAGGATATAACCAGAAGAAAAGAGAACAAATGCCATCACATCTAATTATATCAAATCATGTGCTATATTCTTAATTTGGTCTCCAAAATTAGCTATCTCACCAATAAACCCTATAATTAACTTGTTTCTGAGCCATTTAACTTCTCATATGAAATGCATTAGAGTTTCATATGTTTCGTGGATGGCTTTAAATTGTGTCCGATAATGAGTTATGAGTCCCTAGAGAATTTTTATCTGAGAAATAATCAGACAACTATTAATGTTGTTTAAAAATATATTTTTTTTTTTTAAATATTCATTAAGTATATATCCAAAACTATATCAAATTTATATTTAGTTGATGTCTTTAAGAATATAATGTAAAAAAAAAAAGAGAGACTAAACTAGAAAATACAAACAATTTAGGATAAAAATAAATTGAATTAAATTAAATGGCATTTAATTTTAAGAGAAGATATTTGGAAAAAATCTGAAAGAAAGATGTAAAGATTTTTCAAAATAAAGCAATTATCAAAATGGTGTTAGCATTTACAATTTACAGTTTTCTTTATTTGGACTAAAGCTTTAATTGAGTTCGTATCATTATTTGGGTTTTTAGCTCACACTAAAACTTTTATGAAAAAAAAAGACAGAAAAGATTGAAGTACGGGTGCAAAGTTGGGATTCGAACCAGGTTTAGGGGGGTCAACGACATTGATTGAAGCTAACTGGGAAGTTACTCTTCAACTCTAATAGCCTAACGTTTTAATTTCTAGATTTTACCGAAGTCACTTGACCCCATTACTTTGTATGTGGGTATGTCCTTGTGTGAGTATATGAGATTAACTTGTATAAAATGAAGAACAATAGAAAATAGAAGTAAAAATCGTAGAAAAATATAAAAAAGAGAGAATAGAGAATGAAACTTAATTCACTTAATTTTTTTCTTTATGACTACAAAAAATAATAAGTATGTTTAACATTTTATAGAATTTAAACATATTTGGCTTACTAAAAAAAATAGAATAAAGCAAATATCATTTTACTGTTCATTTGAGTTATCATTTACTCTAACACTTATCCTCAACGGGAGCGAAGCTAGACCATTTAACTCATGGGTGCACATTTGGTAATAAAAATAAAAAGTGCATATAAAAGGGATTGAACATGGGAAAGTATGGGTGCATAAACTATATTTTACCATATGAACTGACAAATTTTTGATGTTTTTATATACAAAACTTGGAATTTTAAAATAATTGTGGGTGCACTTGCCCCCACATCCTACAACCTAGCTTCGCGATTAATCCTCAAACTTGACCATAGAGAATCCGGAGATCAAGTTTGAAACTATGAAAATCTACCTCATTAAGAAAGTCTAAGTGGAAAATCAATTGGAATGAAACTACACTTGAAGAAAAAAGTATAGATTTCATGGCCTATGGATTTGCAACTGAGATAGGTCTATGAGTCCAAATTTTGAATAAATTAACTCATTATATTTGGTGATGGCTGATTTAGCAAAGCTGTAAGCTAGTTGATCCCAGCTCCTTGTGTAACATGGTAGAATCACTTTTTGCTCCACCAATGTCTCACTTTATGACAATCTACTTCAATGTGTTTGGTTCTCTCATGAAATACCAAATTAGATGCAATGTTAATGCTACTTGATCATCATAGTGAATGGTGATTGGTTCAGGTGATTCAATTCCCAAGTCCTTGAGAAGATATTTGAGCCAAATAAGCTCATTGGTGAGCTTTCTCATAGCTCTATATTCAGCTTCTGCTCTTGAACAATATAACACATTCTGCTTCTTGCTCTTCCAACTGACTAGGTTCCCTCCAATGAATATGTAGTAACCTGTTGTAGACTTCTTGTCCACTCTATCTCCAGCCCGATCAGCACTACAATAGCCAACATGTTCTGGACCCCCATTACATTCCATCCAAATTCTTTGGTCTGGAGCTCTTTTAAGATACTTGGGTATAATGCCCACCATGTTCCAATGATGCATCATGGGAGCTTGCATATGCTAGCTCACCTGATTCAAAGCAAAACAAATACAAGTCCGAGTAATAGTTAGGTAGATTAGCTTACCAACCATCATTTGGTATTTCTTGACATCCTCAAATGGCTTATCTTCGATATCCCCCTCTTTTATGACTGTGTAGCCTTCTTCAAAGGGTTTCTTGAAAGGGTTTCTTGTATGGTTTTGCTCGAGATTTTCCTGCTTCAGACAACAAATTAAGTGTATACTTTCTTTGAGATAAGAAGAGTCCCTCTTTAGATTGATACACTTCTATCCATAAGAATTTTTTTGTTCACAAGATTTTTTGTATCAAAAACAGATTTAAGGAATATTGTAGTGGCTTGAATACCTACCTTGTCATTCTTTGAAGGGATAATATCATCAACATACACGAGAATGAAGAATATAATTTTTTGGTGTTGCAGGATAAAGAGAGTGTGGTCAGCCTTGGACTTCTTGAACCATCTATCCTTGAGAGTCGAGTTTAGTTTGTGATACCAAGCTCTCAGAGACTTCTTCAACCCATTGATGGTTTTCCTAAGTCTAAGAACTTTATCTGGTGCGACCATATCCTCAAGACCAGATGGGGGGTCATGTACACTTCATCCTCTAGTTCATCTTGTAGAAATGCATTTTGACATACATCTACCAAATATCCCATTCAAAGTTAGTAGCTAATAAAAGAAAAACCTTTATCATGTGAAGCTTGGCAATAAGTGCAAATGTATCCAAGTAGTCTTCTCCATGTTTTTGAGTGAACCCTCTTGCAATTAGTCTTGTCTTATGTCACTCTATCTCCCTAATACTCTTGTACTTAATGGTCATCACCTACTTGGAGCTCACAACTTTCTTTCCTTTAGAAAGGTTTGCCTCATAATAAGTTTGGTTTCGGTCCATGGTTTGATTTCTTCACCTATAGAATCTCTCTATAATTTGTGTTATGTGGCCTCATCACAGGTATTTGGCACATGTTCTTTGTCCATTTTTTCAATAAAATTCTGATGTTCAATAGGAAAATGAGCAAGAGAGTGAACCACATGTAGGAAGGGCTATTGTTTTGTTGTTCTAGTACACTCTTGTATCCACCCACTTGGATGAATTCTTAACCCTTGTACTTCTTCTCAAAGGTTTCACTTCTTTAAGTGCTTGATCTTCCTCTTGAACATTCTCATGTTCTTCTTCTTGAACATAATCTTGGGACATTTCTCCTTGATCATGAATGGATTAACTAGCTTCTTCCTCTTGTGGTTCTTCATATGTGCCTTCCTCATGGTAAAGGTGAATATCTTCTCCAGCTACTTGGGATTCCATATGTGTGCCTAACTCCTTGATTTCATTTTTCTCTTTAGTTGGCTGATTCTACAATTCTCCAGAATGATTCTAAGGTTTGTGGCTTGCTCTGAGGGTGTATGAGATAGATCCTTAAGGTTATCCCAATTATTCTCATCATAGAATATCTTGATTTCCACAAACTTGACATTTATAAACACCATTACTTCCTAGTTTCTAGTACATAGCATTTGTATCTCTTATGGGTTATTGAATATCCTATAAACATAACTTTGACACTCTTTACCTCAAGCTTGTTTCTCTACTCTTCTGGAATCAAAACAAACACAAACAACCAAACATACATAAGTGACTAATATTTGGTTTAGTTTTGTTCAATACCTCAAACAGAGAGACATCATTGAGAATTTTAGTTGGAATTCAGTTTACCAAGTAACATGCAGAGACCATGTCTCCCCAAAAAATCTTTGGAACATTTATGTGGAACATCATTGATCTTGCCACTTTCATCAAATGTTTGTTTTTTTCTTTCAGTCACTCCATTTTGTTGTGGTGTGTAAGGATATCTTGTTTGGTGAATTATCATCTGCTTGCTAAATATTGTTTGAATGCGTGACCAATGTACTTGCCTTCCAATATATGATTTAGTATTTTTGATCTTGACATTTATTTGATTAGTAACATGGCCTTGAAAGTTAGTGAAAGCTTCAACTATCCTATCACTATCTTTAGAAGGAACCAAAGTTAGTCAAGTATATTTTAATTTTTCATCACTGAATGTAACAAAATACTTACAATTTTCTCTAGATGCACAAAGTAAAGTCCAAACGTCAGAATGAACCTAATTAAAAACACTTCTCGCATATAGTTAAAGACTTGGAAAACACCGATTTACAATGTTTTCCAAGTATACAAGCTTCACAATATCATTTTTAAAAGAAATACTATGCAACAACAATACTAAAGCATGAGAATGAGGGTGTCATAATCTATTGTGCCAAACTAAATTATTAGCCGTAAGAGGAACATAACAAGAATAACAATAAAGATAAGAGGTTGGCTTTGTGCCATTAAGCATATACAAGATATCCTTGGATACTCTTTTTCCAAGAAACCTATTGGTCTTAATATCCTGAAAATGCACATCATTAAAACTAGAAATAACATTGCAATTCAGATTAGTGGTTGCCTTTTTCACAAATAACAAATTGGATGTAAAGCTAGGTATATAAAAGACTTTAGATTCCTTATTGAACAACCTAGAATCGTCTACACATTTTATTGGTATTATATGTATATTTTCAATCACTACATTTCCTAAAGCCGATTCTACATTACTGATCAGATTTGAGTCACTAATCATATGATGAGATGCTTTTGAATCTATAATCAACGTCTTAAAGATGTTTGATGCATTAATAGAATTACCAAATGATTTACCAGAACTCTCCTTGATGGATTTGATAAGAGCATCAAAGTCAGACCTTCTCACCATCTCATCTTGAGTAGTTACCAAGGAAGCATGAGTTGATATCAACACTTTCCATCTACCTCATTGAACGTATAGAAGAACCAGATGCTTCACTGGAGAGATTAGCTCTTGGTTCCTTGAACTTGCTTGGTTTTGAGATGAGGGTAAAGAATCCAGCAAGTGTATTTGGTATCACACACCCACACTGTTGTGGGCACATAAATAACCCACAAATCGATAGATGATGGAACCAAGTTGCAACCTGAAAACAAAGAGAATATAATTTTATGAGTTTTTATGATGCAAACATGAACAAATATGACTATGAATAAGAATAATGGATCAATATGAATGATAAGCCATTTGAATGAAAACAAAGTAAGTATAGATTGATGGAGATTGGATCTTTGTTGTTGGATGTGTATCACTCTCAATAAGGATCGAAGGATGGACCTGGTCTTGATGGATGTGTACCAGTCTCAAGATTGATTAGTTGATAGAAATGGAATGATGGACGCCACAAAGATCTATAGAAGGGATCCTTGATAAGTCAGGTTGCTCCATAGTTGCTTCTCACACACTCAAAAGACCTAGAACAATAATTTTTAAGAAAACTAAAAAAACAGTAATTTCATTCATAAAATTTCAAGGGTGATTTGTAAACACAAACTGATTGAGCTTATATAGGCTCAGACGGTTTTGGGAAATTGCTCATAACTCCATATTTTTGTTGACATTTCTCTCCATATTGGGCTTTTTGGAAATCTGATAGACTCATATTGAATTATGTGATTGGCTTTGGTTCATGACTCTCCTTCATTAGGCTTGAATCTGGTCCTCGCAAATGGATGGGCTAGAAAATCTTCAGTTTGTAAAATTCATAATTTATTGGTCCATGAAGATTTTTTGGTATTTCCAAGCCTAGTAATGAATTGATGAGTTGAACTTCTTTAAAAAAAAATCATGGCAAAAGACATTTTGGTTGTTGAGATATTTGCCTTGGATTGAACATATGTCGTTGATATCTCCTAGGTTGAACTATAGTTTTCAGGACCACAACATCCCCTCCCTCTTGACAAGGTTTCGACCTCAAGACTTTATAATCTGCACCAAAATAGAGAAATTCAGGTATGATTCTTTTTTTAGAGTGTAAAGTCTTACCTCGATATTGTTTTAGTTTGGGAATGGATTGTGTATCAAGTGGTTTTCCTTTGAGTATATATGATATGATCACGCATGTACTCTGGAATTTGGAATTGCTTCTCTCCTTGAATTCACTGTGTTAATTAATTATTTTTTAAGAGATTGTTTTTTCATTTAGTATCATATCAGTTTACCTCGTTGGATTGGTTTATCCATATACAAGTTGAGGTCCTGCAGAGGCTATGGAAACAATCAAGAAGTTAATGACCATTCAGAAACCCATTGTGTTAGATGAAGGAAACTTTAGATATTGAAAAGCACAATGAGCTACATCATATATGGAATCGATGAAAACACATGGACAGTTGTTGAACAGGATTAGACAGCACCTAGCATGCTCATGAAAGATAAGAACTATGCTTTTAAGCCAGAAGGAGAGGTGTTAAACTCTGATAAAGCAGTCTCAAAATTCATCTCAAAATTTCTAACCACCATATTCTTTGTTGTTGATCTGAACCAATTAAATATTGTTCAAAGATGCGAATCAGCTAAGGAAGATTGGAATACACTCATAAATTACTTTAAGGGATAAGTGCCAAAAAAACCTGAATTGATCATCTCGTTTCTAAGTTCGAAAATCTGTGCATGTTGAATATTGAAACAGTTGGAAATTTTGTTGCTAAATTAAGTTTAATTTCTAATGAAGCCTTAGTTTTAGGAAAAAAAATACAAGGAGAAGAACTTTGTTAAGAAATTTATCAGGTGTTTACCTTACATTTTGATGCTAACAAGGCTGTCCTGAAAGTCTTTCCATTGGTTGACGATGTCATCGTCTCCCTTCAGCTAATGAACTCATTTCCCCACCAGTTGTAAACGATCTCTCGTCATAAACTAGCATCGCCAAACTTGCGATAATTTCATCGACACCTACCTCTAAGCTAAGATCAAACAACAGTCTAGTTCGTAATTCTTTACCCTCATAATTTTATGAAGAATTGAAGACCACCCGACAAAAATGACCAACACAAGCAAAAAAAAGATGAAAGGAGACCAAAAACCACTTAAATAGAGGGAAGGAAGATCTTCACTGTCAATCTCAAGCCCCCACAAAATCCTCCAGCATCTGACACAGACAACAACTTTGTTGCTGCCTACGAACCTGCTTCCTAAATCGTTGACCACAACCTCAGCGAGTAAAGCAGTAACCTATACCTTAATCCCAATGAAACTTAGAATGGATGACACCATCTCCAATCGAAAATTTCCACTATGTGGCGATGACCTCATCTCATCACTCGTTATCACCAAGCAAAGAGACGACCTTGACAACCCATATTACCTTGCGATTAGATGACCTCATCTCCTATCAAACATCTCTACCACTTAGTGACTGATCTCATCTCATCATCAATCATCTCATCATCACCAATCAACAATCGGAGACCACAACATCACCAAGCAAAATGAGGAGTTCAACCTCAATCCCGATGACCTCGAGAGTAGACGACCTCATCTTCAATCTACCATGTGGTAAAAATCACTCCTAATGCTCTTTGACTATGACGAGCTCCACTGCTCCCTGACAACAACAAGCTTCCACTGCTCTATGATGGCGACAAGCTCCCACTGTTCTCATACATAGAAGCATAAATATAATTCATCATATAAAACATAACTAAATTAAAGAGATAAAAACAGGGGTTCATAAATATTTTGTCGTTTTTCTAGAGCTCTAAAACTTTTTTGATGACGACGAGCTCCCACTGCTCTCCAACTACGATGAGATTCCACTACTGTCTGGCAAAGACAAGCTCCCACTGCTTTCCAATGATGACGAGCTTATAGTTCTCTCCAGCAATGACAAGCTCATGCTTGCCTCTAGCAATGAGAAGCTTGTTCTCTCCAAACACGATGAGCTTAGATCTACACGCCAAAATCTCTTTCATAACTTCCAACGCTGTAATCTCTTACTCACTGGAGGTCTCAGATGACAATGAACTCGTTTCACCAGATGATGTCAAGCTTCTATCCCCGTCTCCATTGACGAGCTAATTTTCCCCAGCATCGAGATCTTGTTCTCTTTCAACGAGCACACCAACTTTAACATTTATCAACTTGATGATCTGACCTCTGCCCATTGAGCGACCTCGCCTTCCCTTTATCCAGCAATCTCATCTCCCACACAGACCAAATAATAATGACCCCAACCCAACCAACACAAAGACTTAGACAAAATATCCAACAAAAAAAAAAAATATAGCCGACATGAATTTCAACAGAAATATCAAATTCGCCAAAACATCCCAAAGGCACATTAAGTACTGCTATACTCAAAATCAGGTCTGGTATGTTAAGAAATTCAATGATTCCGCTAGAAAACAAAACCGTACTTGCTAGAAAAAGGAGGCTTGACAATCATTGAAAGGATAAGTCAAAAACATACAAAAATGAGATTTCACACTTTAACGACCATCCACACTTTGAAATCATTAATTCGACCACCACAAAAAAATTTGGATGACCTCTCCTATTTGGACGAGATCGTCTTGAACGACCACAAAACTTGTTAGACAAATATTTTTCAGACAACCTCTTTTAGACTAATATCTTTAGTTCTTGTAATCAACCAAATCTTTTTTATTTATGATATTAATGTGAAATGCTCTAGATACTTTATATATTTATTAACATTTCATTATTGACCAGATATGCAATCCAAAGATATAATTGTCACATCCCTTTTATATTATTTAGAATTCACATTGTATGTCATGTAAGCTCGTCATTTATTTACTTATTTTTAGAAGTCTTTGTATTTAATCACTTTATTATTCAATACAACTCTAGTTCAGTAATTCAGTTTTACTAGAGTATTACGCATAAAGTCTTATCCTCACTTTTCTTAATCTTCCTCCTACTAAATCTTAGTTGTGGGTTTTGTCCCCCATCCCATATGAATGCAAAACTACATAAATGGAAAAATACAACGATTAAAACATTCTTTTTCTTTTTTAACACTGATGATTCTATTAAAACATGAAACCGATTATAAGAGTCCGGCGATGAATAATCCTGGAATACAACGTCCAGCGGACAACACAGAGTCCCTGGAAAATAAAGCCCACAAGTGGGAGACTACATGAAAGACATAAACACCATCCATAACTAGTACAGCCTAAAATCAGATCAAATGAAATCCATAAACTTCAAGGAACAAACATGCAAGAGACATCAACAAAACACCTTTGAACAAAGACAAATCGTAGAAGCAATATTGGCCATAACCCACGACTTATGAATCCTCCTATAGTGAATAGCCCAAGCAATTTAAGAACAAAGCTTCAAACACCAGCAAGACATAATCACTTCATGATCGAAAGTCTTCAACCGGAGACGGTCATGACGGTAAGAAACGACTTGAAAATCTAGAAGGAAGCTTGAATAGAGGAAAAACTCGATCAGTTCTATTGATAAATGACAAGGAGCAAAACAGAACATCTCCAGATTCAAACAGTCTCGAAGAACCGAGAAAGAAGAAGATCAATACTGAGATGAACCAAAGGGCTTTGGAATCAATCATGCATGTTCTTCAATCAGTTACTGGATTCAAAACAAAACCGATCTGAATGAAATGAAGGTGAAAGCAAAGTTGACTAGTTAATGCATGCATAAGATGTTCACCAAACTCTCTTATTCTCTCCGGAAACGACAAAACGCTAGATCGAGATCTAGAAGAAGCTCAAACCCGTTGAGAGAATTAGATCCAAAAAAGAGAGTATGGAAGACAAAGAGAGACAGATTTGTTAGAAATATTATCATAAGGTATAAAATATTTCTAACCCATAATGTTGTCTTATGGTTAACATATTATTATTGAGTTGTTAAACTCTAAAGAAACTTGGTAACCAATAAAAATGGTTTTAATGAGGAGTTAAGCTTCTAATGATGATGATTAACTAATGGACAAGTGATTTTTTCTAGAAGTTTTCTCATTAGATGACTCATGAAACATGTGTCATTGTAGGAAAGCATATGAAGTAAATTCAATGCATCAAAGGAGAACAAGTTCATTGTATGAATGAATGATTCTAGAAGAATAAACACTTGTCATTTTCTAACCATGATGGATGGTTGAGATTAAAGAAGAAACTTGCCAATGAAGTTATCAAAACTTGGTGAGAAAGCTTTTGGTCCCTCTCCCCACCTATAAATAGTGGTCTTTGGACCATCACAAAGACACATCAAGAAAATCTCTACAACACATAAAGAAGGTTTAGGCAAGGGGAGAGAAGGCACAAAGATCTTGAGAGAGAAAGTTCAAAGTTCTTGTGAAAATCAAGAACTCATCTTCAACATCAAAAACCGCTCAAGAAGATTTCCGCAACAATGAATGGATGTATTCCGATAACCTTTCTTATAGTTCTATTAAGTGATTAGTATAGATGTTGAAGATCTTAAGGCCATGTAAGAATTATATCTAACATGTGGTATCAGAGCTAATGGTTATAAACATCTAGACTAATCCGGAAAGTATAATAGATTTATGTTTTAGAGAATGAAAGTAGATCGATTCTTAGGTATTAAAATTTTGATCTAAATTAATGTTTAAGTTTGTATAAATAAAACCGATGAGAGTTTTCGAAAATCTTGAATAATACATTATATGTATGTATTCTATTTCGATCTCTGAAATAAGAAATAATCGATGCACAATTTTTTTTTCTATACATAAATCGTATGGAAATAAAATTAAGTAATTTGTGCATGAATTTTATAAAACAATATTTCATATTAAGAGCAAAATTAGAGTTAAAGATATCACCACAGTGACTTTACTCTAAAATGATTTGCGAAATGAAATTATTAATCAAATAAGTATTTGAAATTTTGAGTAATAATTAGTTACCCACAAGTAGACTATATACTCAATGTATGATCAAATAACTTATAGAGTATTTGTATTCTCTAGACTAAATATATCCACAGATAATTTAGTCTGAGTAATTCGATACATCACTCATAAATAGTTTTGAATTCTATGATTATTAATGAAATATGGTTGTTACCCACAGGAGCTCCATGATTTCTTATCATATGTTTTCAATAATTGTATAAATGTGTTGATTAATGTTTTAAAGTCTAAATTAAATCTTGTGTATCTCAAAAATTGCAGCTTCTTTTCCTGCTAATTTGTCATCCATGGTCTCGTCTGTTCCAATTCTTACTGGAACCAACTTCTCAGAATGGAAAGAGAAAGTTGAGTTCACATTAGGAGTACTAGACTTGGATTTGGCATTACGTGAGGACGAGCCAAATCCACTAACAGAGGAAAGTACTGAAGAAAAGAAAGAATTCTATAAGAATTGGGAAAAAGCAAACAGACTGAGCATTATGTTCTTAAGGATGACAATAGCTAGCAACATCAAATCTTCCCTTCCACCTGCAGATAAAGCGAAAGCTTATCTAACAGCTATAGAAGAACGGTTTAAGACTGCAGATAAATCCCTAGCAGGAAAACTTATGGCAGATCTTACAACCATAAAGTATGATGGCACAAGGTCTATGCATGAACATTGCATTGAAATGACCAACCTTGCGGCAAAGTTAAAGAATTTAGGAATGAGTGTGGACGATTCATTTCTTGTCCAGTTTATCCTAAATTCACTACCTCCTCAGTATGGACCATTCCAAATTAATTACAACGCCATAGATGAAAGATGGACGTCGAATGAATTGGCTAATAAATTGGTCCAAGAGGAGGCTAGGCTTGGCCGCGAAGGTATTAAGGTTGCCCATTATATTCAAGGAGCTGGACCTAAAGCTGGGAAAAGGCATCAAATGAGCCATAAGAGAGCACCGCCCAGAATGATTGAAAATCAAGTAAATGAGAAGAAAAAGGCAAAGAAAGATGAAAGATGCCATTTTTGCAGAAAGATTGGACACTTTCAGAAAGATTGCCCTAAAAGAAAAGAATGGTTCGAAAAGAAAGGTAACCTTTTAGGTTCAGTAAGTTTTTTCGAATCTAATTTTACTAATGTTTCTTCTGATACTTGGTGGATAGATAGTGGTGCTAATGTACATGTAACTAATTCCATGCAGGGATTCCTTATGATCCAGAACATAAACTCAAGTGAAAACTACTTACTTATGGGAAATCGAGACAAGGTGCCGGTTGAAGCTATTGGCACTTATCGTCTTATTATGGATAGTGGATTTTGTTTGGACTTATTTCAAACTCTTTATGTTCCATCTATTTCCCGTAATTTAGTTTCATTAAGCAAACTTGATTTAGCTGGTTTTAAGTCGACTCAAGGAGATGGTTGTTTTAATTTCTTTCTGAACTCTAATCGTATTGGTTCAGCAATATTAGTTGATGGTCTATATAAGTTAATATTGGCTGATCAACCAATTAAAACACATCTCACCCTGCATACTGAAGGAAAACTTAAGAATAAAACATGTACAAATGATTTATATTTCTTGTGGCATAAAAGGTTAGGACATATTTCCAATGAAAGAATGAAAAGGTTGGTAAAAGACGGAATCATTCCAAATCTTGATTTTACCAACAATAAAATGTGTATAGATTGCATTAAGGGAAAGCAAACTAAATACACTAAGAAAGGAGCCACAAGAAGTACACAGCTTCTTGAAATCATTCATACAGATATTTGCGGACCTTTTGACGTTCCAACTTTTGGAGGTGAAAAGTATTTCATTACCTTTATCGATGATTATTCACGTTATTGTTATATCTATCTATTGCATGAAAAATCTCAATCTGTGGATGCTGTACAAGTATTCATAACTGAAGTAGAGAGGCAATTAGATAGAAAAGTGAAAATCATTAGGTCAGATAGAGGTGGTGAATTTTATGGCAGGTATGATGAAACGGGACAACATCCCGGACCTTTTGCCAAACTTCTCCAAAATTTAGGAATCGTTGCCCAATACACAACGCCTGGTTCTCCATGGCAGAATGGTGTAGCTGAAAGGCGTAATCGTACTTATATGGAAATGGTTAGATCAATGATGAGTCATGCTAACTTACCTATATCTTTGTGGATGGATGCATTACATACTGCAGCCTATATCTTGAATAGGGTTCCGAGCAAATCAGTTCCAAAGACTCCTTTTGAACTGTGGAAAGGCTGGAAACCTAGTCTGGCACACCTCCAAGTTTGGGGATGTCCAGCTGAAGCAAGAATATATAATCCACATGAAAAGAAATTAGATTTCAAAACGATCAGCGGTTTCTTTATTGGTTACCCTGAGAAATCTAAAGGATATAAGATTTATTGTCCAAACCATAGTACGAGAATAGTAGAAACCAATAATGTCAGATTCTATGAGAATGGCGAAATTAGTGGGAGTCATAAAGTAAAAGAAGTGGTCATTCAAGAAATTAGGGTAAATATTCCTTTACCCTCAATTTCGAATGTTGATAATTCTCCTTTAGTTGAACCATTAAACGAGGAGAATCCAGTGAATGACCATGTACTCCATGATGAAAATATCGCCAATAATGATCAAGTACATGAATCACAAGGGGAACCAGCATTAAGAAGATCTACTCGTGAGAGGAAATCTGCTATTTCCAATGATTATGTACTTTATCAAGTAGAATCTGAAGAAATAAATATTAAAGATCCGGTTTCTTATTCACAAGCCATAAAAGATGTTAATTCTAATAAATGGATCGATGCCATGAAAGATGAAATAAAATCGATGGCCGAAAATGAAGTATGGGATGTCGTTCAATTACCTAAAGGACATAAGCCAGTCGGGTGTAAGTGGATCTTTAAGACCAAACTCGATTATAATGGAAATATTGAACGACATAAAGCCCGACTTGTAGCCAAAGGTTTTAATCAAAAGGAAGGCATCGATTATACTGAGACATTTTCTCCTGTATCCAGAAAAGACTCTCTCAGAATTATCATGGCTTTGGTGGCTCAGTGTGATCTTGAGTTGCACCAAATGGATGTGAAAACTGCCTTTCTTAATGGAGACTTACAAGAAGAAGTCTATATGCGGCAACCTGAAGGATTCATAATTGAAGGTCAAAAAGACATGGTCTGCAAACTAAAGAAATCAATTTATGGACTGAAACAAGCTTCGAGGCAATGGTATCTCAAATTTGATGAAACCATTACGAAATTCGGTTTCAAAGAGAATATTGTTGATCCATGTATATACCTCAAGATCAGTGGGAGTAAGTTCATATTTTTGGTTCTGTATGTTGATGATATCTTATTGGCCAACAGTGATCTTGGTCTATTAAATGAGATCAAGAATTATCTCTCTAAAAACTTTGCAATGAAAGATATGGACGAGGCAACTTATGTGATTGGGATTGAAATTTTCCGTGATAGATCACTTGGAATTTTAGGGTTGTCTCAGAAATCATATATTGACAAAGTTCTTGAGAGATATGGCATGATATCGTGTTCTTCTAGTATTGTTCCTATGCAAAAAGGTGATAAGCTTGATCTTAAGCAATGTCCACAGAATGAAATGGAACGTAAGGAAATGGAAAAATATCCTTATGCCTCTCTTGTGGGAAGTTTGATGTATGCACACGTTTGCACAAGACCTGATATTAGCCATGCAGTGGGAATGCTAGGAAGATTTCAGAGTAACCCAGGACTCGCTCATTGGAAAGCTGCAAAGAAAGTTTTGAGATACCTAAAAGGAACAAGAAATTACATGCTCACGTATAAGAAATCAACACACCCACAGGTGGTTGGATTTTCCGACTCAGATTTTGGTGGATGTCAGGATACAAGGCATTGTACTCTTGGTTATGTGTACCTCCTTAGTGGAGGTGCCATCTCATGGAAAAGCCAAAAGTCAGAATTGATCTACACATCCACTATGGAGGCTGAGTATGTGGCATGCTACGAGGCTTCTATTCAAGGAATATGGCTGCGGAATTTTGTCTCAGAGTTTAAGGCTTTAAACTTTATTGACAAGCCTTTAACTCTTTATTGTGACAATCAAGCTGCAATATTCTTCTCAAAGCATGATAGGATATCTAAAGGATCCAAGCATATGGACTTAAAGTATCTATCACTGAAGCAAGATGTCAAAAGAGAAAAGTTTGTCATTGAACACATAGGCACTGAACTTATGGTCGCAGACATATTTACGAAAGCTTTACCTCCAAAGACATTCATGAAGCATGCTGAAAGTATGGGTCTAGAGGATTAAGTGATTAAAGTTGTTTGTTTATGTTTCACCTATTTTGACAATAAGAGCTCTTAATGTCTTTTGCATCTTTTGTATTCTGTTTCCAAAGTGTGTACACATTATCGTTATTGGATTAATGATAACAGAATAAGTCTTTTAATAAGACATAAAAGGGACCCTTATGATAACTCCTACTTATGGTCTAACTTTGATAGTAATCGATGTAGTAGTGCATGGAAGGAATCGTGTTGCAAAATAATATGTGCCCGCCATGACTCTCATTGATTATTAGATTAGCTAAGACAATTATGATGACCAAATAAAAGTAAAGTTTAACAAATAATGCCGGTCTTATGATTCTCAATACTTAAGTTAATAAGTTATCCCAACGACAAAGTGGGAGAATGTTAGAAATATTATCATAAGGTATAAAATATTTCTAACCCATAATGTTGTCTTATGGTTAACATATTATTATTGAGTTGTTAAACTCTAAAGAAACTTGGTAACCAATAAAAATGGTTTTAATGAGGAGTTAAGCTTCTAATGATGATGATTAACTAATGGACAAGTGATTTCTTCTAGAAGTTTTCTCATTAGATGACTCATGAAACATGTGTCATTGTAGGAAAGCATATGAAGTAAATTCAATGCATCAAAGGAGAACAAGTTCATTGTATGAATGAATGATTCTAGAAGAATAAACACTTGTCATTTTCTAACCATGATGGATGGTTGAGATTAAAGAAGAAACTTGCCAATGAAGTTATCAAAACTTGGTGAGAAAGCTTTTGGTCCCTCTCCCCACCTATAAATAGTGGTCTTTGGACCATCACAAAGACACATCAAGAAAATCTCTACAACACATAAAGAAGGTTTAGGCAAGGGGAGAGAAGGCACAAAGATCTTGAGAGAGAAAGTTCAAAGTTCTTGTGAAAATCAAGAACTCATCTTCAACATCAAAAACCGCTCAAGAAGATTTCCGCAACAATGAATGGAGGTATTCCGATAACCTTTCTTATAGTTCTATTAAGTGATTAGTATAGATGTTGAAGATCTTAAGGCCATGTAAGAATTATATCTAACAAGATTCCGACCCCATCTCTGAGTGAGCAGCCGGAGTCGGCTAGACGGAGTAGTGACGGAAGCAACCAGAAGAATTAACTTTTGAGAGTACTTATCCATCTGTCTAAATCTAAAAATATTAATGGGAAAATATAATGATCAGTGAAATAGTTCAAATACTTTTTCAAAAGTTCACATTCCTCTGGTATATAACTAGCTTGAAGTAATCGTGGTTACATTGTTGTTATATAGTTCAAAGTAATTCTTATCTTCTAACCAGCCAAAATATCAAAATAAGTAATTTAGATTCTATAAAAAAATTATCAGCTATAATATAAGATTTAGAATACTAACTATTACAAACAATGTTTCCATTTTGCATTGTCGTAGTTGTAAGAAATAAATCATTAATACTAACCTTTTAAAAAGAGCATATTAAAACATGAATCTCGGTTTCCGAATAAAGTATTGCCACAAGTACACTTTCAAAGTGTAATATAAGTTAATTAAGTATCCTGATTACAGTTTTATAGAGTGTAATGCACGTGCAAATCAAAAGTGGTGTGCACTAATAGACCGGAACAATAAGGTCGTGAGAAAGTGTTGGAAAGGACCCCAAAATTAAGCACCCCCCTAATAATATTCACACTTAATAGTTCAAATTATCTAAAATGGCTTGTTAATGAGAGTTGTCTCACTACAAGACAACGAGTTACAGTCACCTGCTGGCTCACCATCCCACACGTCCACCCCACTTGAAATTTTATATACCAAATGTTTATCATACTATAATCAATCTGCAAACAATCCTCATAAGTCATAATTGTTGGAGAAAGATGCCACTTTGAAAATATAAAAACAGTCTAAATAATAATGTAATTTAATCACTCTATTTATTGTCAATTAATTTTAAGTTAAAATTTTAGAAAACTTACTTAGCTTTGTTACACATTTCCAATGTAAAATTTTCTCTCCAACAATAATTTCAATCAAAAGAGGATTATATATCATACTCTATGAAGACAATGTCTATTTTAAACAAGTATCTATAGTTTCAAGTTTTATTATATTGATTAGTGTCACAATTTTGTTTGTTAAGGTAGATATATGGTTTCCACGTTGGCAACATTCAACATCACATATATTTTTTGATTGATCAATACATTTAATATTTTATAAAAATATATTCAACATTAAACTTAAATTTCCTTTTTATCATTTTTGACGTCAAGTATCATTTTTACCATTATAGTTGTAATCTTTTCTTAACAGAAAATTTTTTTTTTTAAGAAACAAAAATTTGTTTAAAATACATTTTAACGATCAAATATTACATAGAGTACTCCAACTTTCATCTAAGGAGCCAAGAAAGAAAAAAGAGAAGTGTTAGCAAAATGTGAAATGTATCATATAAAACAGATCTCTTGGATACTTTTCTTTACTAATTTAATATTTACATTAAACATCTATCATATTTGATGGGTCATGTCGTCAAAAAAATAATTAGTGGCAAAAGTAAACTCGTGAGTGTACGAGCACCATGTAGGTTTAATTCATTGGAGTGGCCCTTGTCGGGTCGCCACATAGATGTGACTAAGATTTTTAAGTGAAAACTTGAATTTAATAAAAGTCCAATCCGAATCATTGATTGGGTAATCATCAACTTTTTCTGAATCAACTCTTTTTTGTCACAATCATTCCTCTAATCACATATATACACTCTGTAGTACTCGTAGTATTTAATATCTTCTTTTCAGTAGACCCAAATTTGTGTGGGTTACATGTTCCCCATAACACATAAAACATTTCATTTTAAACCATAACTGCAGGAATAAAGAATCCACAACTAATAAGTTCCCTGAGTAGACCCATAGTTTTAGTGTGTATGGAGCACTTTTCAATTACACCATTGATAGCTGATAATTGGCCTAATTAGTTCATTATTGAAGCTTTCGCTTTGTTCTAGCAATAATTTTCCAGTATTTTAGAAAATCTCTAATTATGTTTTGTTGATATATACATATATATATAGTAGCAAATACATATGTAAAAGGAGCCATTGCGTTTGAATACTACTGGTAGTTTTTTTTAATAATTATAGAGATTCTAAAAGTTTTTTTTAAGTCCAAAGACTAATTCCACGAGGCCTTGCATTTCATTCAGTTACACGTAGATGATTAAATCCATTTAAAGTACACTTAGATGACCAATGTTACTCGAATTCAAGGTGGAAGTTTTAGCCGAAACCCTTTTAACACTAAGTCAAAGCAACTTGGTTATGATATTATGATATTACGTTTGAATGCTCCTGCTAGTTTATGATATTTATAGTCTCATCCCATTCAAAAAAGAAGTCTCAAATGGTTTCATGCTACTTACATGTGTAATTAATAATTCTAGCCTTATCTTTATTTGGATGTAATTTCTATTAATCACAGTAAAATATAAAGCAAATTACAAAGTCGGATCAACCAAACTGATTGAATCATGAACAAAAAAAATTATTAACTAAAATCTGAATTTTAGTTTTAAAACCTAAATAGTAAATTTTTTATATTTTTTATTACAGAATCAACGTGAGGTGAGGTTGGACATAAGATAAATGAATTTTCAAAATCTAAGGTAGAAAAATATGTTGATTTTTTGTGATTTCATATTTATACTAGTTTATTAGACTTTTTTTTCTTTCCTTCTTTGTGATAGGAAAAGACCATATTGTATATTGTAACGTCAACGTCATCGACGCCTTCGATAAGCCACCCACACTTATTCATTAACCTTTTTATAAAAAAAATCCTAAGCACCTGAATCAATGTCTAACAAGTAACAATAATGGATATGTCGTTTTCCAAGACAGCCTATTAAGATATCTTAATTCTCATGAAAAAAATAATCCGCTGAAATTTAAGAGAAAGAGTAACATATAATTTCTAACTAAAAAGTTAAAACGTAAAATATCAATATTATATTATATTCTAAAAATTATAGGATTTAGCCTTTCTCCTCCTATTATATTTTAACTAAAAAATCTAAAAATTATATTATATTAAATTCTAAAATAATTTAGAATATATTTTCTTCGGGGAACAGAGTATAAAATAATACATTATAAGAGTAGGATAAACTTTTTTGAACCATTATATTAACTTTCACAAAATCATAAGGACAATTTCCCAACCCAAAATCTATATGATTTGTCCATGTTTCCAACCTCTCTTGAAGACAAGCATTCCAATCTCCATTTTGTATCTTCCATGGCTGGTTCATTACTAGCACAATGAAAAAAACTTCCTTTTTTTCTTTTATTTTTTTCTCGCCTTGTGATTTTTGTGGTTTCTTATCTCTTCGGCGACTGTTTTATGAGTTTAGATTGCAGGCGGTGGTGATTGCACGGTGGTCTAGGTTTTATTGAGGCTCTAACTTCGTGTGGTCGATCTATGGGGTCAGATCTGGAACTTGATATCCCAAACCTTCTATGGGGTCAGATGTGGCGTTTATGGTTTTTTGGGGGCAAAGGCTTGACGCAATGGTGGGTTCTCTTCAAATCTAATCAGTTGGGGTCTCTACTTTTGTTTGCATGTCCGCTTTGAGGATGATGGGTCAAAATAAAAACACTATTACCAATACACCTAACCATATATCAACCAATAGAATAGAGAATATTATCAATAAATTTTGCATTGAAAACTGAAAACGACACTTATTTTGAAACAAAAAATTTACTTCAGAACGACAAATAATTTGAAACGGAGGGAATAATAAACTAACTATACCAAATTTAAACTAAACATGAATTAAAAAAAAAACAAATATCATAGCAAAGTAGAATAATTTACTTAAAACATCACAACTCAATAACTCATAAATAATAGCCTTAACTGAAAAGACATAAATAGAAAAATAAATAAAATAGAAAAACGAAAAATAAATATTAACAAGAGAAATTCTCTTAGATAGCCCCTTTTAGTTTATTTGTCATAAAAATAGTTTTTAAGGAAGAAAATGACCAAAATGTTTTTTCTAGAAGCTAAAAAAATCATTTATATGTATTTATACCCCTAGGGTTAACTAATTTAGACTTTAGGGTTTAGAGTTAAGGGGTGGGTTTGGGGTTAGAGTTTCAAATTTCAAAAAAAAAAAAAAAAATAAAAATTTAAAAAAAAAAAAAGTCTATTTTGGTCATTTTATTTTTTGAGGGCTATTTTTGTGACAAAAACTTAAAAAATGCTATTTAAGAGAATTGCTATATTAACAAACTATTACAATTTCCTTTATTTTTTTTTTTTTGTAAATAGTCTTACCTGCATCCATTAGCGTGTGAGTATAAAAAACAAACGCATATAAACTCATATATTAAAAACAATTTATAAAGAAAACACACAATATACACAAATATATGTATATTGAGTATCATCAGTATGTATTGCCAAAAAGAGATGTTGGCAGACAAATGGGTAACAAGCGAAAGTGAGAGTGCCTCGAGACGACGAAGAAAGTCACATGAAAACAAATTAAGTGGGATGGCTCGAAACGAGAGAACGGCGCCGTTTGCGGAACTAACGGTAAGACCTCTCATGTGGGTTGCTACCGTCCAACTTTTGTCTTTATTTTCTTCCACAATTATCCGTACGGTCTCTTTTGTTTCTTATTCTTCAAATTGATCAAACATTCATTTCCTAAGCCATACTACTAATAAACCACATTAATTCACTAAATCTCGTCACCAACCACATCTACCGTTTTTTTTCTTCAATAAGTTGTATTCTACAAATAGAAGTAACTAAGTTTTTAACCCACTTTCGAAGATATCCAGCTCCACTCCATTTTTACTTCAAAATATAATTTAAAATAAAAAATATTTCAACTCTATTTCATTTTAATGATTTTATTTAATATTCATTATTTTATTTTTTTTACTTTATTTAAAAATAGGATTAGAATAAGTTCAATTCTATTTTGAAGTTATTTACGGCCCCTATTGCTTGTTTTGTTTGATCCAATATTGACCGGGGACGAGCCCCGACATTTTATTTTGGAGTTACTCTATTTTAAAATAAAAAAATAGAATGATACATTAGAGATATTTTTATACCGCAAAATCATAATTTTAACAATAATTTAATAATAATAACATCAACAGTTTAAATGTGTACATTACGAATGATGTGTTATATACTCTCTCCGTTTCAAATTAAATGTCGTTTTGGAGTAGAATTTTTGTTTCAAAATAAATGTTGTTTTCGGTTTTCAATGCAAAATTTATTGGTAATATTATCTATTCTATTTTTCTATTGGTTGATATATGTTTAGGTGTATTGGTAATAATGATTTTATTTTGAAAATATGTAAAATTAAATATTACTGTGCATAAACCTAGAACGATAACTAATATGAAACGGAGGGAGTAATAATTATCAAGTTACCGTTATTAGAACTAATTCTATGATTGTGCAATGATGACATTATATGGACTAAGGCTTCATCATTACTCCCAACACTTCATATTTTCAGAAACGATGTTTAATTTGTTTGAAAAATTATTATCTTATTGTACTAATTTTATGGGATTCCAGATTATTGCGTGGCTCAAAGTTAATTTTCACGCCTGGGGTTTGATGCTAATTTGACATGTCTTACGTAGTTTTAATTATACTATATATTTTTTGCTGTTTAATAGTCTTGTACAAAACTTCGCACATATACGTATATCCCCACAAATCCAAACCCATCAAACCACCGATTCATTTGCCAGAATTTTAATTCTCTGCAAAGTGTGATGATTTTGTAACTAATACAAGATATACATTAATACTCCTTTGTTTCAAAATAATACATATTATAGAGTTTTCATACTTATTAAGAAAACACGTAAAATTTTATAATAAATGTATGATTTTCCGTGTTTAATTATTTTCTATAAATTTTTAACTAATCAAAATTCAGTAAACACAATTAATATTTTTGAAATGTACAATTTGTCAAATACATTGAAAATCTAAAATATGAATCTTTTAGAAATAATTTTTTTTCTAGAATATGGATCAGAAATGGAGGAAGTACTTTATTTTTATTATAAGGTTTTCGTAAATTTTTGGTCACCTTAACTTGTTACATATAAAAATAGTTTTGTAGACTATATATGGAGTGGTGAGTTAAAAAACGGTGACATAGTGATACAGTGATATTCACATGATACAATAGCTAATGGCCACTTTGACAATGGTGTGGGCTGCCGAAAGTCTATTCGTTTACACAGCAATGTATTTGTTTTTACACATCATGTTGCACATGTTTTACATGTATATGTACGATGACAGCTACAACGAAGTAATGTGACCATTTACGCAATTAGTCAAAAGTCACTCTGTGATATTTCAGCAGTGCTTCGCTACTTCAGAATTCTCTCTCACTTCTCCAACTCGTGGTTGCCTTCTTTATAGAATGGAGAATAAAACTTATCGATTTATGGTTTCGTTCCTCTGGCCTTCAGGTTTTTGAGCCAGGTTTGAAATATTACACGTACAACACATAATGTATATATATATATATATATATATCAAAAACATCAAGCCTAGTTTTTCTATGGATATCTATTACAAATTACGGTAATTATTACAAGGCGATTTTATAACCGATAATTTATAAGGATTCACGTGTTTTACTTTCACCACCCTATTAATCTCCAATTTATTTGGGCGATTAGGTTAAAATCGCTGCGGATGATGTCCTAACAGCATTTTGACGGCCGTCTAAGCGGCTAGGCGTCCGCATTTTTGAACAGGGGTTAAAAGTCTCTTATAAATTATGTTTCAAAAAAAAATGTTTCAAAAAAAAGTCTCTTATAATTTTTTTTATTATCTACATAATTGATGATATGATTCAAACTCGAGACCTTCTGACATTAGAAACATTAGTAAGCATTTAATCAAACCACTAGACAAAAATGGTTTCCAGCTAAGTCTGTAATCTTTTTTGTTCGAAGACCAAACCTCTATCACCTTATATAAAAAGACACTTTGAATCTGTTGGAATATCATCTACCGGTAAGATTCAAAGGAACTCATTGATGTGTTTAAGATGTGAATGTTTGATCATTCATTTTCAAAGTCAAAGCAATGCTTCAAGATATCAACCAAATGTCGTCTAGATAATCACAAGTTAGTGTTCTATCTGAAAAAGTGATGATTGGAGAATCTAACAGAAGAAAACTCTTTCTTGAAAAATGTTCTTAGAATTGGATATTTTACTATGTTGAGGTTGGTAAATTACTGCTAAACACACAGTTGAATCAATGAAAAATATTTAGAAAAGAAGAAAAAGAAGAATGTAAGGAAAAAGAAAATGACTCGTATAGCTAATCTAAATACCAACCATTTATATATTTAGAAAAGCACAACCGAGATTTTTGAATCATAACGGGTATTTTATGGATTGGTGTTTCATGGTTTGTTAATGAATTAACAAAAAGTTTTGCTGTAGTTTATGTAATCAATTGTTTTGTTTTTAGTAATTACCCTAATAATAGTGGTGTTTAAGTTTTTCTCTCTGAATATTCCATCAAATATAGAATGAATGAAATATAATTTTACCCATTAAAATAATATTTCCAAACTAGAGTTTTTGATTTGATTAGGTAATTGATTAATCACGAAATTTTGCAATTAAAATCTTGATTTCACCATTTAATTTCACATAATATTTTCTTCCTGCAATGTGGTGTTTCAACTTTGTTACTGCTCCAAACCCCATTAGAGAATTCAACAATCATCATTTTGGTTGTAGAAAAATGTAAGTGCTATTTATTTTCTTGAAAAAAGCCAAACACCGTCCACGTTAAAAGAGCCAAAAAAATTAAAGGCACCTTTGTTTTCTGTGGTTTAACACTCACGTGAAAATATGCAGTGAAAAAGATAATTTTTTACTATAAGAAAAGTAAAACAGGACAAATATAAACTTTAATAAATTAATTTTGTTAATGTCACTGTAAAAAGGGGGAAATTAATTAATTTAATACCAAATGCCATACATAAAAAGTGAAAAAGACACGGAGACATACAAGTCGCATGAAGTAACATCCCATGTTGTCGTCTTTACCACGTCAGAAACCTGCTTTAGAAAAAGACCAGAGACTGCTAAAAGGTAAGAAAGTTAAAAAAAAATTGCAGACCGCAACGGTCTAATGTTTTTACAGACAGCAATCAACTTGGTTGCGAATGACCAAAACACCCTTGTGGTTAAACGCGTGAGAAATTCTCGTAGGAAGGCTTTAAACCATTTCTTAGTTACTGCACTAAATCGTGAAAATAGAAAAACAATACTGTAATAATAGGTGTTCCCTCAGTTTAATTTTCATTAAGATAAATATTTTAGAAAATAAATTGTTTCATAAAATGTATTTTTTATTTTTCTATACAAAAAATATAAATTTTAATAAAATTAATTGAATTTATTAAAAAATTATTAGTTAAAATGTATTGAAATTTGATAATTTTTTAAAATGATGTATGATTAATGTGTTTTCTTAATATGTGCGAAAACACCAAAACATATCTCTTAGAAAAAATGGAGAGAGTAATTAATTATCACTGCTATTAATTTTTGTGGTCAAAGGTAAGACTAAACCGTCTTTCAGGTATATGGGAAGGCTCATCACAATTTGAAATTAAAATTCTAGAAAAATGAAATGGTAAAAAAATCAAAACCGGATTTTAAAACGCCGCAACTGCCGTTTCAAGGTCCTATAAAAGAGACTTTGTATACTTCAGAGTCTCACTCTTTACTTACTTACATGTGCTCTGCCTCTTTCTCTCTTTATCTTCATCTTCTTTATTACTCTTCTCTCTCACTCTGCACAAAGCTTTCTTTTCTCAACAGTTTCTTTCCCAGGAATATTTCTTAACCTTAATATTCATCCCCAAACAAGAAAAAAGCATCTCCCTCCTTTGCTTAATTACCAAACTCTGATTCCATAAGCATCTACCCAAAAGCTCTTTTCTTCAACTTTCCCGGGAAAATCTTGCTTTTTTCCTCATCTCCTCTCTTGTTACAGAGCATCAATCTTGTTTTTCATTTTCTTTTCTTCTTTATTCTTTGTCTCCCTCACTTTTTCTCTTTACTCTCCCATATATATACAAACACACAACACAAAGAACACTTATACAGTAACAGTTTTTAAAAATAAAGAGATTAAAGAACAATGGAGACAGAAAAGAAAGTTCTCAAGAGCATGAGCGCCACTACAATAACTCAACCAAGAATCTTGAGAATCTCTGTGAGTGATCCTTACGCTACAGACTCCTCAAGCGACGAAGATGAAGATTTTTCAGAAATCTCTGGAAAACGACGTCGTGTCAAGAAGTTCGTTAACGAAGTAGTTCTCGAGTCGACGGTCTCCGACAAAGACAGACCAAAGAAGAAGAAGAGACCGAACACGAACAGGAAGACGACAGTTGAGACTTCTGTTTCTGCTCCGACGAGAAAGTACCGGGGAGTGAGACAACGGCCGTGGGGAAAATGGGCGGCGGAGATTAGAGATCCGAGTAGACGTGTACGGCTCTGGTTAGGCACTTACGACACGGCGGAGGAAGCCGCCATTGTTTACGACAACGCCGCTATTCAGCTGCGTGGTCCAAACGCGCTCACTAACTTCTCTCCTCCTCCGGCGACGGAGAACGGTGAAGAAGCTTCGAAGGAGATGGAAGGAGTCTCGGATATAACCACAAGCGGCGGTGGAGAATATCTCGGTTCGCCGGTTTCTGTTCTCCAAACTCCGTTCTCCGGCGAGTCTACAGCGGCGATCACGGTAAAAGAAGAATTTTCCGGCGTATCGACGACGGTGGTGGAGGTGAAAGAGGAACCGTCAGTAACCGTTTCAGATACTTTCACGGATTTTTCGTCGCCGTTGTTCTTAGACGACGACGTTTTTGGTTTCCCGACGTCGATGCCTGACTGCTTCGGAGATGAGTTTTTTGCGGATATGAGTTTCGGGTTTGGGTCCGGGTCTGGATTCTCCAGCTGGCACGTGGAGGACCATTTTCAAGATATTGGGGATTTATTCGGGTCGGATCCTCTTTTAACTGTTTAGCACATTATCAAAAAAAGTAACCGGCCGTTAAGAGGCATACGGCGAAGTTTTGTTACCGGCGGGAAATGAAAAATATCTGTCAAAGTTTTTGATCAATTTAATAAATTTGTTATATATAATTATGACAACAAGTAATTTGTTATAGGGCTTTTTAGCAAAAAGAAAGTATTTGTTTTAGGCCAAAATTTTAAAATTAAGTTATTAACTCATATAGTTAATGGTGAATCTTTTTACGTTAAATAACGACAGTATCTTAACGGCGTGGATGCACGCACGCGCGAGTTTTATCTGTGCAGATCTCACGCTTACTTCTTTTCTTTCTTCTTTTGTTCTTATGGTCGAATCACGTGTTACCTCACGTGACTGGAATAAACGAAAAGCTTCTGTAATTTTTGCTACTAAGGATAAATAATTATTCCACTTAGAGAAAATTCTTTAGAAAGAGATTAAATTACACGTGAGTGGAATCGAATCTCCGCAAGTGTCAAAGAAATGACTTAACAACTCTTTATAAAAACTTTAATGAGAGGCAAAAACTAAAACTGTAACATGTGTTGGAAAAAACTGTACAATATAGTAGCACATTTTTTAACTTTATAAACTTTATTCATTTCATTTTAGATATATACATGTGACATGTCTTATGTATAAATTTTGATAAAAAATCATAAAAGAACTGAAAGCATGATGAAGATGTTTTATGATGAGAAACTCATTTTTTATTTACAATAAATTGGAACAAGCTAACGACATAAATTACTAACTATGAGAGTATGATGTGGCAAACATAAATGTTTAATTTGGTCAAACATTAGTCAAACAAGAGATGTGTAGACTTGTAGAGGATGACTAGGTTAATAGGTCTCATGTAATATTCAAGTGTTAATAAATACACTACTAGATAGATCATAGAGTGTACTATATATTATCCCACTTGCAACTTTATTGAACGTCTTCACTCTTCACGTTCATCTCTCGTGCCATTCATGCATTTCACCTTTTCCCATTTTTATGTCCTTACATTTTTTTTAGTTGCTTTGCAACGTTTGGATAAGAGATGTGGAAGAGTTATGTTACTCCTCTATCGAAGAAGAAAGTGTTTACATATGATATACACTTGACTTCTACCAAGTAAACTAGGCATTTTGCAAATTATTTAAGCTAAGCCGAGACTCTTAGTGTGACTAATACCACTATAGTTTTTCTGGTTTGTGAATTTCATCATATAGAGGTTTCATTGCAGTTTTCTATTTCCTGTGAGTATTAATTTCAAAAAGGAGAAAAGGGAACAAGTAGGACTTGAGACTTCTCTTTCAGATCTGATTTGAGAGTTACAAAACCCACACAAAATGATGAGGCCCATAAGAGAGCACGACATTCTCTCTTTTTGTGGGGATTGTGTTGGTGCCTGGTGGTAGTGATATGGACCGGGTGGGACCGTTAAGTCTTCTCTTTTTAGGTCTTAGTTAGTTTGGTATGTTTGATTTTATTACTACTTACTAGTAGCAACTCCATATTAAATAGGCTTAGGTTAACTAATGTAAAACATACTATATAACCAGGTAGGTCACGTAGTCAAACTGATCTAGGTTCACTCAGGGTACTCGAATAGATACAAGTCTACTTGCTTCCTCTTCACTTTAACACCATTATCTCTATCCCTCTCTATACATCTTCAGCCTTTATCTCCAAAAAACGCGGCCTACAAGAAAGATAAGCAATTTCAATTTTTCATAGCCAGTGGTGAACCCATATTTTTTTTTTCTTTTGTGGGTGCAAACAAACTAAAAATTGTAAAAAAAGTTCTTTAAATCATTCTACAAAACTTCTATACATCATTTTACAAAAGCATCATACGATCTTTCATATCTTAAAATTTCTCATCACTGTTTCATTAGTAACAATTTCAGATACATCTTTTCAATATAACAAACTAAACAGTCATTATGAACTGATCGCCAATCCGATTTCGCGTCACAATCTTCATTGCTGCTAAAAAAAAATTTCAGCAATTGCAGTTACGATTGGCAAAATCAAAGCTAACTTCAAAAACCTATAAACCAAAGAATATGATAGATGTTTTCGTGTACCCACCAATATATGTGACTAAATCTTTCAGTATGTGGAACATTGTCAATATATATAAATAGCTGCTGCTCAAGAGATATGCACTATGTAGGACTAAAGTCATAAATATAGAACTTGGCTAAATTCATCAACTTTTAATGGTCAAACTCAGAAAATGAACCAATAGAAGATAAAAAGCAATACAAGTAAGGAACTCGATGTTTACCTCAGTAAAGCGACCATTTAACTCTTGAAACTGCAAATCCAAAACATCATATAAACAATTCACCTTGCAGTGATGCATGTTTTGTATTCCTGTTTTTTTCCTTGGTCTCTTTGGATGAATAAGATCATCGTCCATATCAAATTTCTCAATATCATATTGATTACTCGAGGAGATGTTACAACATGACAAGCTGAATAGTCTTGTGGGAGAAACTATGAACCACTGAGCTTGCAGGCTTAGCTCTGCTTTTGAGCTGAAGAATAGACAAGCTTGAAGTATGGCATAAACAAGTTGAGAAGTTTGGACTATTTTATAAAAAATATGAGGTGAGAGCTTGGTCTTGAGTTTAAACAGAATCTGAATGCTCAATAAATACTGTCGTTGGATAAGAAGGATAAGAATAAGCTGCCATTTACGGAGGGTCATCGCGAGGGAGATAATGACCATGGATATGTGATCAGAGGATATTATGCAACGTAAATCCATCGTCGGAGAGTTAATCGTAACAACACAGTTTGAGAAAACCATATACAAGCTGCCAATGGAGAGCTAATGGTGAAAGGAAGAAGGTGATTACAAATCCTCTGAGTGCTTAACTTAAGATATATATATATAGTTATATATACTATTACCACCCTTTTTTAAAACAGCTTGCCTTGGATATTTGACTCCTAGTCCACAGTGACTTTGTGAATTGGGATTTCGATGATGGTGAGCTGGGAAAAACAACATGGTGAAGATGAATCTGGCGGTCGTCAAGGAAGAAAAATATTATATGATGATGGTGAGATGGTGAAGAAAACATGTTGGAAATGAATCCATAGGTCGTAGAGGATAACCAATACAACGAGATGATGGGGAGCCGATGAATACGACATGGTGAAGATGAATTTGGAGGTCATTAAGGATGAAAAAGACAACCCGATGATAGAAAGCCAACGAAGATGATATGGTAAATATGAAGCTGGAGGTATCGAGGATGACAAATACAAACTTATGATGAGATTCAAGAAGACAACATGGTGAAACTGAATCCATAGGTCGTCGAGAATGGTGAATGAAACTAAATGATGGCGATCTGAAGAAGACGACATGGTAAAGCGGAGTCCATAGGTTAATGAGGATGATGAAGACAACCCAATGATGGTGAACAAGAGATAGTTGAGGATCATGAAGATTAGCTGACAATAACAACGACTTGATGATGGTTTCCTAGGTTTAAGCTTGGTGCTCGACGTACCCTATAAATATGTTCTAGGTCGAAGAAGAAAATGTGAAGCTTATTGTGCTCAGCTTACTTTTATTGTCTTGCCTAGAACTCGATGCGGGACTGGTTCCATGTTAAGCTTATTTTTCATCGTCACTGAAGATCCATAGTTTTTCAAACTTTAATCTCGTCATGAGGTAATAGTCATTTACTCAGTCTTGCGATTTATCATATTGAAAACCAGAGCATCTAGATTTTGATAATATAAATCAGCCTTATCTCAATAACCAGATAATGAACTTGTTATTNTCATGAGGTAATAGTCATTTACTCAGTCTTGCGATTTATCATATTGAAAACCAGAGCATCTAGATTTTGATAATATAAATCAGCCTTATCTCAATAACCAGATAATGAACTTGTTATTTGTTATCTTGGCGCTAGAGCTTAACTTTCAAGCTTGGTGAGCGTGAACTTGAAGCTTGGCCTAAAGATATTGATTTTTTCCATCAGTGAAATTCATGTGTTTAAGAATTCTCTCTAGTCTCACGGTGAGTGTCAATAGTTAAAAGGGAAATAGGTAATCAATGTAAAGTATATTGTTATTAGTACCTAAGGCGATGGCTAAAGAGAATATGTGATGGCAAAGAGATTGTAGGTATTTAAGAATAATAGCTGCACTTTATGAAAATTCTGCCTACCTAGTCACATAAGAGAGATCAAGCCATTTGTAGTTTATCCTACGAGTGATTTGACTTTCGAAGCTCCAGTCAAGACCAGTCTCCATGAGACTATATTGTTGATTAGAATATGGATAGCTATCAGGGGGAACTGAAATAAGTTGTTGCATGAGACTATATTGTAATTGATATTCTCAGATTATTAATAACAATTAATTTAGATATTTGGTTTTAATTAATTAATTTAGATGTTTAGTTTAGATGTTTGATTTTAAATGAAATGGCATAATCTGCAAAAAAAATATATAATGACTAAATATGTAAATAAAAAAAAAGTATTTAATTTGCTATCCGTGTTTCTAAACAATTTTCATTTTTCCTGCTATCCCTATTTCCAAACAGTACCAAAATGTACTTCAGTTTTAATAATATAGATGAGATTCAAATGATTAAAAAGATAAATGAAAACTGAAACATACTTAAAACATAATTATTTACCAGATTTAGGAACTAAAAATTTTGGTGTTATTGAAACGATATAGAAGAAGGGTTATATGGTCTGCAAAAGAACATAAAATAGTGAGATTCAAATGATTAGTAAAAACAAAATATGAAAGCCTAAACATACTCAATTTACGAAAATGTTAATTGTTCATGATAGTTAGTTTCTTTATATAATGAAAGAGTAGTGCTCAAGAAGTTTTGATAATATCGTTCATAATTGAGAAAGATTTTTGGAGATATATATTAGGAAATTGAAATACTTATAATTGGTTGG
This sequence comes from Sinapis alba, assembly GCA_012274485.2. NCBI lineage: Eukaryota > Viridiplantae > Streptophyta > Magnoliopsida > Brassicales > Brassicaceae > Sinapis > Sinapis alba. Next base: position 138,861 of record MU106229.1, read on the forward strand.
AAGAATAATTGAGTATATATCAACGTCATATATCATATCAAATATTTATTAATAAATAAATAAGTAAAGAAGAGTATATATTGGATAGATTACGTCAGACATTTTTTATTGTCAATCAAAGATTCACAATATGGTTGTTTCCAAATAATATGAGAAGGTAGTTATTTGAAAATATATGCTGATTTATCATACGTAAGATATTTTTTTTAATAGTAAATATCATAAAATAAATATTTTGTTGTAGATTTTTTTTGTTCTGATATTTTCTTTCCAAGAGATTGTGAAATAGGTACAGGAAATCAAAGAGTGTACAATATCCAAAAGGAAGAATTACCAACTTTGATTATCTTAGTTTCTGACCAGAAACAAGCCCAAAGCAATCTTGAGTTCATACTATTCAAATCCGCCTACAATGAGGTGACCTTGGTTGTATGACATCCTTAACATCTCAGTACTTGGATATGATACTCTTGTTCTTGTCAAAAGTGCCCAAAACAGATTGTAGTTCAAGTTGGAATAACAATGCTTTATGTCATACCAAAGTTAGAGATTAACATGCGAAACAACTTAGGTTGGGTCACGGACATTTCCTAGAGAGACCCACGTCATACCGGTTTGATAAAAAATACCACACTCCAATAACTTGGAAAAAGATGCCATAGACGATCTTAGGCTCAGTGAGTTGTTACCAACCAAACCAAAGACCTCTTTTGCCACTAACTTTAAGGTAGATTGTTCTTTGTTTCATCAATTTATAAGATTCTTTCCGTTGGTATTTTATACTTGTCTTTGCCAAGATGTTCTGAAACAGTAATAAGACAAGAAAAAAGACAAACAAATCGAGATGAAAGACTTCAAGAAGAAGCAACAGCCTTGAAGTTACCAGATGCTGACCAGAAAGATGCTGAGCCAATGCCTTTCAAATTCAGCGTAAGCAAAAAGAGTAACATTCTTCAATATATTGATGCACCCAAGGTAAATTCCACCATGAAACATTCGGTTAATAAGACATGTGTCATATATAATTCACTTGGTTTTTGTCTAGGAGGTTGCAAAGAAGAAAGCTTCAAAAAAAAAAACAAAGTTGGCCAGGACCGATGCTACAACAAATCTGAAAGACCATCAATTCAAGGAGAGAAGCAATTCCCAAACTGAAACAATATCGAGGTAAGACTCTACACTCTAAAAAAAGAATCATACCTGAATTTCTCTATCTTGGTGCAGATTATAAAGTCTCGAGGTCAGAACCTTGTCAAGAGGGAGGGGATGTTGCGGTCCTGAAAACCATGGTTTAACCTAGGAGATATCAGCGACATATGTTCAATCCAAGGCAAATATCTCAACAACCAGAATGTCTTTTGCCATGATTTTTTTTTTAAAGAAGTTCAACTCATCAATTAATTACTGGGGCTTGAAAATACCAGAAAATCTTCACGGACCAAGAAATTATGGATTCTACAAACTTGAGGTTTTCCAGCCCATCCATTTGCGATGACCTGATTTTAGAAGTGGATTCAAGCCTAATGAAGGAGAGGCCTGAGCCAAAGCCAATCACATAATTCAATATGGTCTATTAGATTTCCAGAAATCCCAATATGAAGAGAAATGACAACAAAAATATGGAGTTATGAGCAGTTTCCCATAACCGGCCGAGTCAAGCAGATTATGGAAAGATTGGATAATCTTTCGGTTCAGTCATTTAGCAGCCAAGAAAATCCAACCATAACACTTTATGATCAAACCAAGACTACCAAAGACTAATTCATCCAATGAGGAGTTCATGCCATCATCTTACCATGAACCAGAGACTATAGGATCTTGATGATCCTTATCATCAATTTGTCTTCTTTTTNTTTTTTTTTTTTTTTTTTTTTTTGGCACCATATCATCCTTATCATCAATTTGTCTTATTTGGAGATTTTTGCAATAAAACTCAAACATTTCTTTTCCCTTCAGTTGAGGCACGACATCAGAACCTTCCAGACCATAAAATATATTCTCAGGAAACTCACTTACCCCCTAAAACCGTCCAGATATAAGGAGAAAACCATCTATATTTATTTAGTCAAGATTCTCATCATTAAGTCTCCAACGGCTAGTTTTATGGAACCATCGATTCTTTTGCTTCCAAAACTTTTATTTCGAAATATTTTTTTTTCTTTATGTCAGTTTTAGACTGTTAAATATTCCTAAGATAGAGCCTATATAAGCTCAATCAGTTTGTGTTTGCAAATCACCCTTGAAATTTTATGAATGAAATTACAGTTTTTTTTTTAGTTTTCTTAAAAAATATTGTTCTAAGTCTTTTGAGTTTTGTGTCCAAAAAAGAAAAAAAAAGTTCTTTTGAGTGTGTGAGAAGCAACTCTAGTGCAATCTGACTTATCAAAGACCCCTTCCATATATCTTTGTGGCGTCCATCATTCCATTTCTATCAACTAATCGATCTTGAGACTGATACACATCCAGCAAGACCGGTTCCATCCTTTGATCCTTGTTGAGAGTGATACACATCCAACAACAAAGATCCAATCTCCATCAATCTATCCTTACTTTGTTTTCATTCAAATCACATATCATTCATATTGATCCATTATTCTGATTCATAGTCATATTTGTTCATGTTTGCATCATAAAAACTCATAAAATTATATTCTCTTTGTTTTCAGGTTGCAACTTGGTTCCATCATCTATCGGGTTATCCCTGTGCCCACAAAAGTGTGTGTGTGTGATACCAAAGACACATGCTGGATTCTTTACCCTCATCTCAAACCAAGCAAGTTCAAGGAACCAAGAGCTAATCTCTCCAGTGAATCAGATGGTTCTTCTATACGTTCAATGAGGTAGAAGGAAAGTGTTGATATCTACTCATGCTTCCTTGGTAACTACTCAAAATGAGATGGTGAGAAGGTCTGACCTTGATGCTCTTATCAAAGCCATCAAGGAGAGTTCTGGTAAATCATTTGGTAATTCTCTTAATGCATCAGACATCTTTAAGACATTGATTATATATTCAAAAGCATCTCATCATATGATAAATGACTCAAATCTGACCAGTAATGTAAAATCGGCTTTAAGAAATGTAGTGATTGCAAATGTACATATAATACCAATAAATGTGCAGACGATTCTAGGTTGTTCAATAAGAAATCTAAAGTCTTTTATATACTTAGCTTTACATCTAATTTGTTATATGTGAAAAAGGCAACCACTAATCTGAACTGCAATGTTATTTCTAGTTCTAATGATGTGCATTTTCAGGATATTAAGACCAATAGTTTTTTTGGAAAAGGAGTATCCAAGGATGTCTTGTATATGCTAATGGCACAAAGCCAACCTCTTATCTTTATTGTTATTTTAGTTATGTTCCTCCTACGGCTAATAATTTAGTTTGGCACAATAGATTAGTACATCCTCATTCTCGTGCTTTAGTATTGTTGTTACATAGTATTTCTTTTAAAAATGATATTGTGAAGCTTGTATACTTGGCAAACATTGTAAATCGGTGTTTTCCAAGTCTTTAACTATATGTGAGAAGTGTTTTAATTAGGTTCATTATGACGTTTGGACTTCACCTTGTTCATCTAGAGAAAATCATAAGTACTTTATTACATTCATTGATAAAAATAAAAATATACTTGGCTAACTTTAGTTCCTTCTAAAGATAAGGTAGTTGAAGCTTTAATTTCACTAACTTTAAAGGCCATGTTACTAATCAAATAAATGTCAAGATCAAAAATATTAGATTATATATTGGAAGGCAAGTAAATTGGTCACACATTCAAACAATATTTAGAAAGCATGTGATAATTCACCAAACAAGATGTCTTTATACACCCCAACAAAATGGAGTGACTAAAAGAAAAAACAAACATTTGATGGAAGTGGAAAAACAAACATTTGATGGAAGTGGCAAGATCAATGATGTTCCACATAAATGTTCCAAAGAAGTTTTGGGGAGATATGGTGTCTGCATGTTACTTGATCAACCGAATTCCAACTAAAATTCTAAATGATGTCTTTCTGTTTGAGGTATTGAACAAAACTAAACCAAATATTAGTCACTTATGTATGTTTGGTTGTTTGTGTTTATTTTGATTCTAGGAGAGTAGAGAAACAAGCTTGAGGTAAAGAGTGTCAAAGTTATGTTTATAGGATATTCAACAACCCCGAAGAGATAAAAATGCTACATACCATAAACTAGGAAGTAATGGTGTTTATAAATGTCAAGTTTGTGGAGATCAAGATATTCTATGATGAGAATAATTGGGATAACCTTAAGAATCTATCTCATACACCCTCAGAGCAAGCCACAAACCTTAGAATCCTTTTGGAGAATTTTAGAATCAGCCAACCAAAGAGAAAAATGAAACCAGAGAGTTAAGCACACCTATGGAATCCCAAGTAGTTGAAGAAGACATTCACCTTGACCATGAGAAAGACACACATGAAGAACCACAAGAGGAAGAAGCTAGTTAATCTAGTCATGATCAAGGAGAGGTGTCCCAAAATTATGTTCAAGAAGAAGAACATGAGAATGTTCGAGAGGAAGATCAAGAGCTTGAAGAAGTGAAACCTTTGAAAAGAAGTACAAGGGTTAAGAATTCATCCAAGCGGGTGGATACAAGAGTGTACTAGAACAACAAAACAGTAGTCCATCCTACATGTGGTTTACTCTCTTGCTCATTTTCCTATTGAACATCATAATTTTATTGAAAAATTGGACTAAGAACAGGTGCCAAAGACCTGTGATGAGGCCACAAACACACAAATTATAGAGAGATTCTCTAGGTGAAGAAATCAGACCATGGACCGAAACCAGACTTATTATGAGGCAGACCTTTCTAAGGGAAAGAAAGTTGTGAGCTCCAAGTCGGTGATTACCATTAAGTACAAGAATACTAGGGATATAAAGTGACATAAGACAAGACTAATTGCAAGAAGGTTCACTCAAAAACATGAAGAAGACTACTTGGATACATTTGCACTTATTGCCAAGCTTCACATGATAAGGGTTGTTCTTTCATTAGCTACTAACTTTGAATGGGATATTTTGCAGATGTATGTCAAAAATGCATTCCTACAAGATGCACTAGAGGATGAAGTGTACATGACCCCCCTGTAAGCTCAAGAAATTGGAGCTTGGTAGGCTGCTGCAGTGGTGAAATTATTGTTCGTAACATGTGTTACACATGGAGACTAATGTGTTACACATGCTTCGGAGAATAAAAAAGAAACGTAAAGAGGTGATGTTTTGGGATATTTCCATATCTTTAGTTGACGAAATCGAAAGATTTTGTGATGCTAAAATATAGGAAATAATATATTAGATAATAGGAAAAGATTATTTAATATATATCTTGGTTTTTCTAGAATCAGCTTTTACGTTGTAATTCTCACAGAGAAACACAAAGGGGTTTTAGGGTTTCATAGCTGAGTGAATTGGTAGACTTGATCAACAGGGGTTGAGTCAAGCAAGTTGAGTGTGTTAGAAATCGATCTGTGTCGAGTCGTGTAATTCGGATCAAACAAGTCTGTAAGAGATTGTGTAAAAGATTTCTAATAAAAGAGATACGTGTTCTTGGAATTACTTTGTGTCTTGTGTTTTTGCTATATCTCGATTCTACAATTGGTATCAGAACGGGACACCTAAACGAAGGAGGATTCTTCGAACCAAGGTGAGATCCTGAGAATAGAATATGGCGATTTTGGCACATAATATTTTACTGCTGGATGGTGTGAATTATGGGTATTGGAAAGTGAGAATGAGAGCAAATTTACGTGGAACTGATGAAGATATATGGACAGTGGTTCAATCTGGATGGGAAGAACCATGTGTGATGCAAGAAGATGGCTTGAAGACACCTAAACCGAAGACAAAGTGGACTGCAACAGAGAAAAAGCTTTCGAAGTTTAATGCGAAAGCACTGGATACAATCTTCAGTTCTGTAGATGGAAAGCAATTTGAGCTTATACAAGGTTGTGAATCAGCTAAAGAGGCTTGGGATATACTACAAAATGCTTTTGAGGGTACTGCGAATGTTAGGAGGATAAGATTGGACTTGTTGGCATCACAGTTTGAAGACATAAGGATGAGTGATGATGAGAAGGTAGGAGACTTCAGTGCAAAGCTTAGCTCCATAGCCAATAAAGCACAAGTTTTAGGTAAAAAATATGAAGATGCAAAATTGGTGAAGAAATTTTTGCGATGTTTGCCTACTAAGTTTGCAGCGCATAAAGCTGCGATAAACTTGACGATGAACACTGATGAACTCAAGTTTGCTGAGGTAGTAGAGTTATTAAAGGCTGAGGAGATGGAATTAGAATCTAAGTGTTTAAAGCCTGCTCAAGACATCAAAATTACAGTTGATGAAAACATCCAAAGAGCTCAAAAACTTGAAGAATCTATTCACCTTATGATTCAGAAACTTGAAGAAACCATAGATCTTTTATCTAAGATGTCTAACGACAGACTGTCTGGAAAAGAAGAAAGACAGAAAAAGCATGAAGTGGTGTGTTTTAATTGTCATGGTATTGGACATGTCAAAACAGAGTGTCCATCCTTCAAGAGAAAAGAAATCAAGTGTAATGGATGTAATGGTTATGGGCATATAAAATCAGATTGTGTGAACACAAAGAAGATGAAGATGAAGATGAAGAAAAGTTGCAGTGATAAGAAGTCAGAAAGAGAAGAAGTTTTTCTCAATTTCGTGGCTCTTCATGGAGTTATGGAGTCTGAAAAAGACATAACTAAAGGTGAATCTCGTACGTCGTGTGTGTCACACACCAATTCTGATGCGTCACACAGTGATACAGAAAGTGATATAGATGCAGATTTTCTAGCTGATTATCAGGTTCTATTTGGTAAGTTTGAAGAACTCAGTCACGAAAACATGCAGCTTATCAAGGATAAAGCTATATTAAAAGCTCAAGTCAACGCCCTAGAGATGGAACAGACTGACAAAAAGGGTAAATCAAAGTGTAGGGTGATAGAGAATGATGATAAAGATGAGCTTCAGTCTCTTAAGAGAGTTATCACAGAGCAGAACCGAGTTCAACAAGATTCTGAAATAAAACTTCATCAGATGAAACAACTGCTGAATAATGAACTTGAAAAAAGTCAGCTTCTGGAAAGACAACTTACTGAGAACTACAAGAAAGTGAGAATGTTGAACACTGGATCAGCAACTCTTGATCATATACTGTCAATCCAACAATGTCCAAAAATCAGTTGGGGTTTGGGTTATCAAGGATCGACTTCACAAGAGTATGGCGAAGCTGAAAGGATAAGGTTCATAAAAATTGAAGTAAAATCAGATGACAAACTAAAGGTTGAAGCTCAACAAGTTAACAAAGCAAAAGCTGAAGAAAAATCAGGATCAGTGACAAAGTCAAAAGAGATTCAAGACAAAAAAGTTATTGTTAAGCAAATGAATGGTTGTCACTTTTGTGGTCAGATCGGACATAGTGGTGCTTATTGTTATGCTCGCAGAAATCAGCTTGAGAGAGCTTGGAGGATGAACTTGTTTTATGCGGAACCTAGAAGGTATGGATATGTATGGATAGCTAAGAAGGATCTGTATCCTAAGTTTATGAAAGGTTTATCATACAAGCATACCAGTGTGTCATACACTCGAATAGGTGATCAATATACTGAGCTTGAAGAACCAGTTCGATGGCTTAGGAGGAATTGAGAGTTTTGGTGGTCCAAAAAGTACCATGAAGTTTTCACAGAGTTTTTCACTCAAAAAGGAGGAGATGATACTTGATTCAAGGGGAGTTTGAAATTTACTTTGATGGGATGTATGATGCATATTGTGCTTATAGGTTATTGAGCTTGAGTTGTAAAACTCAGTGAAAAAGGGGGAGAATGTAAGCTCAAGAAATTGGAGCTTGGTAGGCTGCTGCAGTGGTGAAATTATTGTTCGTAACATGTGTTACACATGGAGACTAATGTGTTACACATGCTCCGGAGAATAAAAAGGAAACGTAAAGAGGTGATGTTTTGGGATATTTCCATATCTTTAGTTGACAAAATTGGAAGATTTTGTGATGCTAATATATAGGAAATAATATATTAGATAATAGGAAAAGATTATTTAATATATATCTTGGTTTTTCTAGAATCAGAGTTAGGGCTTTTACGTTGTAATTCTCACAGAGAAACACAAAGGGGTTTTGGGGTTTCATAGCTGAGTGAATTGGTAGACTTGATCAACAGGGGTTGAGTCAAGCAAGTTGAGTGTGTTAGAAATCGATCTGTGTCGAGTCGTGTAATTCGGATCAAACAAGTCTTTAAGAGATTGTGTAAAAGATTTCTAATAAAAGAGATACGTGTTCTTGGAATTACTTTGTGTCTTGTGTTTTTGCTATATCTCGATTCTACACCCTCATCTGGTCTTGAGGATATGGTCGCACCAGAAAAAGTTCTTAGACTTAGGAAAGCCATCTATGGGTTGAACAAGTCTCTAAGAGCTTGGTATCACAAGCTAAACTCGACTCTCAAGGATAGATGGTTCAAGAAGTCCAAGGGTGACCACTCTCTTCATCCTACAAAGTCAAGAAATTATATTTTTCATTCTCATGTAAGTTGATGATATTATCCCTTCAAGGAATGACAAGGTAGGTATTCAAGCCACTATGGCATTCCTTAAATCTGTTTTTGATACAAAAAATCTTGTGAACTAAAGTTTTCTTATGGATAGAAGTGTGTCAATCTAAAGAGGGACTCTTCTTATCTCAAAGAAAGTATACACTTAATTTGTTGTCTGAAGCAGGAAAACCTCGAGCAAAGCCATACAAGAAACCTCTTGAAGAAGGCTACACAATCATATAAGAGGGGGATATCAAAGATAGGCCATTTGAGGATGTCAAGAAATACCAAATGATGGTTTGTAAGCTAATCTACCTAACTATTACTCAGACTTATATTTGTTTTGCTTTGAATCAGGTGAGCTAGCATATGCAAGCTCCCATGATGCATCATTGAAACATGGTGGGCATGATACTCAAGTATCTTAAAAGACCTCCAGACCAAAGAATTTGGATGGAATGCAATGGGGTCTAGAACATGTTGCCTATTGTAGTGCTGATCGGGCTGGAGATAGAGTGGATAAGAAGTCTACAACACGCTACTACATATTCATTGGAGGGAACCTAGTCATTTGGAAGAGCAAGAAGGAGAATGTGTTCTATTGTTCAAGAGCAGAAGCTGAATATAGAGCTATGAGAAAGCTCACCAATGAGCTTATTTGGCTCAAATCTCTTCTCAAGGACTTGGGAATTGAATCACCTGAACCAATCACCATGCACTATGATGATCAAGTAGCATTCACATTGCATCTAACTTGGTGTTTCATGAGAGAACCAAACACATTGAAGTGGACTGTCTTAAAGTGAGACATTGGTGGAGCAAAGGGTGATTCTACCATGTTACACAAAGAGCTCAGATCAACTAGCTTACAGCTTTGCTAAAGCAGCCATCACCAAATATAATGAGTTAATTTATTCAAAATTTGGACTCATAGACCTATCTCAGTTGCAAATCCATAAGCCATGAAATCTATACTTTTTTTTCTTCAAGTGTAGTTTCGTTCCAATTGATTTTCCACTTAGATTTTCTTAATAAGGTACGTTTTCATAGTTCCAAACTTGATCTCCAGAGTCTCTATGGTCAAGCTTGAGGATTAATCGCGAAGCGAGGTTGTAGGATGTGGGGGCAAGTGCACCCACAATTATTTTAAAATTCCAAGTTTTGTATATAAAAACATCAAAAATTTGTCTGTTCATATGGTAAAATATAGTTTATGCACCCATACTTTCCCATGTTCAATCCCTTTTATATGCACTTTTTATTTTTATTACCAAATGTGCACCCATGAGTTAAATGGTCTAGCTTCGCCCCGTTGAGGATAAATGTTAGAGTAAATGGTAAAGTAGTCAAGAACACAATTTTGTAGATTTGTATATAAAACTGTTCTTGTTTTATTATGCTTAGCAATCTTCCTTATAGCTAAACAAAACTTGTATCTTCCTTATATTAAAACAAGCTTTAACGAGCTCTATATATATAACTATAGAAGTCCTTTTCTATTATGTATTAGGTACTTCCTTATCCTAATACGTTTAACTATTGTTATCCTAATTCCTTTAAGGATAACTTATTAATTAAGTTACTAGAAGATTACTCAACATTCTCCCTTCTAATCTTCGAGTTATCCTTTAAGTCTTCAACTTGGATGAGCTCTCTCATTTCTCTAAACTTTATCCTTGCAAGCGCTTTAGTTAGGATGTCTGCTCGTTGTTCTGTTCCCGGTACATGCTCCACATCAATCTCATCTCGTTCTACACATTCCCGGATGAAATGGAAACGTTTTTGTATATGTTTGCTTCGGCGGTGAAAAACAGGGTTCTTGGCGAGAGCTATGGCTGACTTGTTGTCGACGCGAATCACTGTCTTTTCTTTCTTGCTTCCTGTAACTTCACTCATTAAGTCTTGTAACCAAATGGCTTGTTTTGCAGCCTCCGTTGCTGCCATGAATTCGGCTTCACAAGAGGATAGAGCTACTGTGTCTTGTTTTTGAGAACACCAAGTTATGGGTGTTTCTCCAAGACAGAACAAGTGACCCGTTGTGCTTCTTCCATCGTCTGGATCAGTATTATGGCTACTGTCACTGTATCCTATGAGCTTCTGTGATTTACCTCGCTGAAACGTCATTCCATATCCGTGAGTGCCTTGGAGATATCTTAGTACCTGTTTCAGTGCGTCACCATGTGGCTTACGAGGCGAGTGCATGTATCTACTGAGTATCCCTACAGAGAACGCCATGTCTAGTCGTGTGTGCATTAAGTATCTCAAGCAACCGATCCTTCTCCTATACGTGGTTGCATCGATCTCTGGTTCATTCAATGCTTTAGAGAGATGCGTACCAAACTCCATTGGTACATGTGTGGCGTTGCAGTCATCCATTCCAGCTTCCTTTAGTATACGTTTTGCATATGCTTCTTGTTTGATAGAGATTCCTCGCGAACTCTGTTTTACTTCCATGCCGAGGTAGTAAGTTAACTTACCTAGATCAGACATCTCAAATTGCTGTGACATTGCTAACTTGAAGTCTTGAATCTTTTCCATTGAGTTCCCGGTAACAAACAAGTCATCAACGTATATAGCTACAATAAGCAGCTTGTCTTTCTCTTCTTTGCGATATACGGAACTCTCTTTTGAGCACTTTCTGAAACTTAATCCTTTTAGGATTTGATCTAGCTTTGTGTTCCAGGCACGTGGAGCCTGTTTTAGGCCATACAAAGCCTTTGAGAGTTTGAAAACCTTATGCTCTTCTCCCTTCTTTTCAAACCCTTCAGGCTGTGACACATACACATCTTCGTTTAACTCACCGTGTAAGAAGGCCGTTTTAACGTCTAGATGGTGTATTTGCCATTCATTTGCTGCAGCTAAACCAATCAAAAGTCTTATGGTCTCTAGTCGAGCTACTGGAGCAAAAACTTCATCAAAGTCGATTCCATGTTCTTGTACATATCCTTTTGCTACAAGACGTGCTTTGAATTTGTTTATTGATCCATCCGCATTCCTTTTTATTTTAAAAACCCACTTGAGACCAATGATCTTTACTCCAGCCGGTTTTTCTACTAACGTCCATGTGTTGTTTTTATAGATAGAGTCGATTTCATCCTTACATGCACTTGTCCATTGTTTGTTGTCTTTTGCTTCTGTGAAAGTGCATGGTTCATCGTTGATAGAGAGGAGCAACAATTCACATTCTGTTTCAGCAAATAGAATGTAATCGTTTAGGTAGCTGGGTTTATTTACTTGTCGAGTTGAACGTCTTGTCCCATGAGTTGTACTCTGTTCGTTTTCTTCATCTATGTTTGTTGCTTCTAAGTTCTCAGTTTGATGCTGTCCTTCTGTCGTGGCATCTTCTTCTTGAGAATTATTAACAAACGGTCCATTACCTTCATCCAAAGATGCTCCCCATGTCATACGAAACATACCAGAGTCACTCTGTTCTTTTTCATCATCTCCCTTCCAATTCCAGCAAGCTCTTTCGTTAAAGACCACGTCCCTGCTTACGACTATCCTCTTGTTGTTTGGATTATAAAGCCGATAAGCTTTGGAACCGGGTTCTATCCCTAGATGAACCACTGTCTGTGAACGATCATCAAGTTTCTTTAGGAGGCCCGAGTCTATCTTTGCGTATGCAATGCATCCAAAGACTCTAATGTGGCCAATGTAGGGCTTTCTTTCCTTAAGACATTCATAGGGAGTTTGATTCTTGAGTGCTCTGGTCGGTACTCTATTAATGAGATATGTGGCATGACGTACAGATTCACCCCACATGTAGTTAGGAACTTTCATTGCTTTTAGCATGCTTCTAGTCATCTCCATTAATGTGTGGTTTCTTCTTTCAACTACACCGTTTTGTTGCGGTGTATAAGGAGCTGTCAAGTGTCGTTTGATTCCTTCTTTATCGCAATATTCTTGAAACTCCTTTGAGGTAAATTCCCCACCTCTGTCTGTTCGAAGCGTCAAAATCTTTTTGTCAACATCCTTTTCAATAAGATTTTTGAAAATCTTGAACTTTTCAAACGCTTCACTTTTCTCCTTGAGTAAGATGGACCACATGTATCTTGTGTGATCATCTATTATAACAAAAATATATTTGTTATGTGCAGGGGTTGACGGGGATATTGGTCCGCAAAGATCAGCATGCAACAGCTCCAATGCACGCTTTGATCTGTATGAAGTAGCTGATGGAAACGAGTGTCTCGTTTGCTTACCCACTAGACATGAGTCACATATTTGTCTTTCTTCTTGAACCTTTGGTAATCCTTGAACCATCTCATGTGCTGCCATTGCTTTTATTGTTTTGAAGCTGATATGGCCGAGCCTGGCGTGCCACTTCCATGGTTCTTCTTTGATCTTAGCTAGTAGACAGGTTGGGTTACCGATTTTCAAGAAGACTTTGTAAAGTCTATTTGATGCTTTTAATACTTTTATCAGCAATCTACCACTTGAATCCCTTAACGTTAGATAGTTTTCCTTCATCCTAACGTCGCAGCCCTGTTCGGTAGCCTGTCCTAAGCTGAGTATGTTACTTCTTAGTTCTGGTATGAAATATATATCAGTCAATAGCTTCTGTTCTCCTGTCTTTCCTTCGAAGAGAATTGATCCTTTGCCGTTTATATCAACGCATGAGCCATCTCCAAATTTCACCTTTCCTTTGATGTTTTCATTCAGTTCAGAAAAGTAGGATTTTTCACCAGTCATGTGATTACTGGCACCATTGTCCAGATACCACATTCCATCTTCTTTCTTACTCGGTTCAAGTGTTTTTGGTAACACTTTTCCTTCGTTAAGAAAAACAGTTTCATGCATATAAAGTGCAATATCTGCATCCTCTGTCTCGGCTTTATTGAGTTCTTGGTCATGATGTTTCTTCTCGGGGCAAACAGAGGCGAAGTGGCCTTGTTTCTCACACTTGAAACAGATGATTTTAGAGTAATCTTTCTTTTCTCTATCTCTGTCATGAGAATTGCTTCTTCCGCGCCCTCTTCCTCTGTTTCCTCGTCCACGACCTCGATACCAACCTCTTCCTCTCCCTTTTGAGTTGTCTGATTTTCTTTGGTCATATGAGTTATCCGAGTTTGCGAACAGAAGATTACCGTGTGATTCATGAGTTCCTTCTTCTTGTATTCTTTCTTCATATGCTTTGAGTCTCCCAACAATGTCTTCAAAACTTGTTTTATTCAAATCTAGTACTTGTTCCAGTGCAGCAATGATCTGAATATATTTGTTTCGAGGTAAACTATTCAAGAACTTCTTCACAATTTTGGGTTCTTCGAGAATCTGTCCTAAGGACGATGCTTTTGATGCAAATTCAGATAACTTCCCGGAGAAGGTATCTATAGAATCCGAGTCATTCATTCTTAGACGTTCGAATTCATTCATCAAAGTCTGGAGTCGTGCTTCTCTTACACGATCTGCTCCAAGATTTCTCGATTTTATAGCTTCCCAAATTTCTTTAGGAGATCCTTGTTCTCCAACTTGTAGTATTAAGTTCTCGGGTATAGATTGAAACAGGAGGGCTGTAGCGATGTCATTCTTCTCCTCTTCAGCTGTTCCTGGTTCAATTGTTTCCCAAACCTTGTGGACTCGTAGTAGTACTTTCATTCTCATCGCCCAAACCGTGTAGTTTGACGGGTTCAGCATTGGACACACCACTGCACCAGGTACTGCTTCTCTTGCCTTTACTAATGCTTTTGAATCCGCCATTCTGTCTTGACTATCTGACTATTTTGATTTCAATAACCTTAAGCTTTGATACCAAATAAAGTAGTCAAGAACACAATTTTGTAGATTTGTATATAAAACTGTTCCTGTTTTATTATGCTTAGCAATCTTCCTTATAGCTAAACAAAACTTGTATCTTCCTTATATTAAAACAAGCTTTAACGAGCTCTATATATATAACTATAGAAGTCCTTTTCTATTATGTATTAGGTACTTCCTTATCCTAATACGTTTAACTATTGTTATCCTAATTCCTTTAAGGATAACTTATTAATTAAGTTACTAGAAGATTACTCAACAAATGGTAACTCAAATGAACAGTAAAATGATATTTGCTTTATTCTAGTTTTTTTTAGTAAGCCAAATTTGTTTGAATTCTATAGAATATTAAACGTACTTATTATTTTTTGTAGTAATAAAGAAAAAATTAAGTGAATTAAGTTTCATTCTCTATTCTTTCTTTTTTATATTTTTCTACGATTTTTACTTCTATTTTCTATTGTTCTTCTTTTTATACAAGTTAATCTCTTATACTCACACAAAGACAAACCCACATACAAAGTAATGGGGGTCAAGTGAGCCCGATAAAATCTAGAAATTAAAACGTTAGGCTATTAGAGTTGAAGAGTAACAACCCAGTTAGCTTCAATCATTGCCGTTGACCCCCCTAAACCTGGTTCAAATCCCAACTTTGCACCCGTACTTCAATCTCTTATGTTTTTTTTTTCATAAAAGTTTTAGTGTAGGCTAAAAACCCAAATAATGATACGAACCCACTTAAAACTTTAGTCCAAATAAAGAAAGCTGTAAATTGTAAATGCTAACACCATTTTGATAATTGCTTTATTTTGAAAAATCTTTACATCTTTCTTTCAGATTTTTCCAAATATCTTCTCTTAAAATTAAATGCCATTTAATTTAATTTAATTCATTTTTATCCTAAATTGTTTGTATTTTCTAGTTTAGTCTCTCTTTTTTTTACATTATATTCTTAAAGACATCAACTAAATATAAATTTGATATAGTTTTGGATATATACTTAATGAATATTTTTAAAAAATAAATATTTTTAAACAACATTAATAGTTGTCTGATTATCTCTCAGAGAGAAATTCTCTAGGGACTCATAACTCATTGTCGGACACAATTTAAAGCCATCCACGAAACATATGAAACTCTAATGCATTTCATATGAGAAGTTAAATGGCTCAGAAACAAGTTAATTAAAAAAAACATTTGGTAGCACAAGTTAATGTCAATTACAGATGTGGGACTTGGGCCTCTGAAAAGGATCAGAAACAATGTCGTTTTTCTTTTATATAGACGCCTTGTCGTTTCTTTCATCCTCTAGAAAACTGTATCCCGTTTATTTTCTTTCAGTATACAATCAAACAAACAACTTCAAATAATTAGTCTCCACGTTGCGAAAATCCGATCAAATCTCCCAGCGCCACAGATTTCTCGAATTTCTCTGCAACCTTCCGATCGTCAACTATCTCCGGCGAAGATGAACGATGTAGATGTGTCGAAGCAGATCCAGCAGATGGTGAGATTCATCCGCCAAGAGGCCGAGGAGAAGGCAAACGAGATCTCCGTCTCTGCTGAAGAAGTTCGTTTCTCACTGTTTGTGTTCCCTTTCTCAGGATCTCTCGTGATTCGAATCTGATTATGATCGATCTGGTTTATTTGAAAATCTGTAGGAATTCAACATCGAGAAGCTGCAGCTAGTTGAGGCGGAGAAGAAGAAGATCAGGCAAGATTATGAGAAGAAGGAGAAGCAAGCTGATGTACGCAAGAAGATGTGAGTTTCAATTGATTCATTATCCGAATCTCGTTTAGTTTCTGGTTGATCTTGATTTAGTTTAAGCT